>BMAC01000430.1:60902-76271 GCA_014905375.1 Phtheirospermum japonicum | reverse complement strand
TTGTAGCTCTTCCGATTTGTGTCTCTACTGCAATTACTCCGGTTTCTGGGAATGGTGCGAGTTCGAACAATGATGATAGTAGTTCTATTACAGGAGCAGGTATATGATTTCTCCTCTTACGATTCATGAAGGGAATGTGCGATTATTTTGTGATTCTGTATGTGATGATATCTGAAATTAGAGTGTGATGATATCGACAATTAGAACGTGATGATATCTGAATGTAGAATGTGATGATATGTTAGTATATCAATAAAAATAGAAATAGCTTAAACCTAATTCAATACGAAAATAAATAAACTTCAAAAAAACATATTCGTGTTTTACTTACCCTCGAATCGATTCGCGTCCATTGGAACCTCTAACAGATTCAAGTCCGTTGGAATTTATGGAGGTGAAGCAGCAATTGATTCGGCGGTATTTGATAAAAATCGTAGAAAAATTGTAGAAAATATGTCGGCGCTGATCAGTTATTAAATYAGAACAAAGAGAATTCAYAAATTGTTTGCTGTTAAATCGATACAGATCCTGTTGATGTTGAAMTCGATGGGGCTATGTTTTTTTATTTGGACGAAATTAATGGAGATTGTGGAAGAATTTTACGAAACGCAGATMGACGAATTGGTGCAGATCGAGGAGGAGAAAAAATYGTTGGAGATGGAAAAGAAACGGCGCGTACAAAATTCTGGGATGGAAAGAGAGGGCGCGTGGGCAATTCTGAGAAATACTTTTATATTAGGAATATGGTGCACCTTGTAAGGTACACCTGGGTCTATCTAATAAATTGCCCCATTTTACCCTCATATAATATAATTAATAATACAATAATAAGAAATAAAGCAAAAAGAATAATAATAAAATAAAAGTAAAAACACTGGCAGTCGTCTTCTCCCGGCGACACTCTTTTTTTTCTTAATTTTTAGTTGTAATTAGTTTCCACCGCCCGCCGACCTCAGAAATTCATCGAGACCAAGCCTTCCGACGCTTGCCATCGTGTATCGCGACTCAGCAAGACCACGCCTCTCGCGCTCACAGCCGTGTTTCGAAACTGCAATTCGACAGGACCAAACCACCGCACATACTCCGCCGTCCTTCGCGACTGTCTGCTGCATAAAATATGCTCCACCCACAGGTAAAACCGCAGTTCCGACTCTAATTTCGATTGAACGTCTTTCTTTTCTGTTGAATTCAATTCAGGTGCTGGTGGTGAGAATTGGTTGGGCATGTCAAACGCCTCGCCGAGTGATTGTTCCGTACGAATTTGGCTTAGTGAAATATTTTTTGGTTCATCGACCAATTTTGGGTCAATGAACTTGTGGCTGGACTGAATCTCAGTCGATTCAATGAATTGTACTGGTTCATCTTCATTTGAACGACTTTCAATTGTTTTCTCCAACTTTATGTTCAGATTCACAACCAATATTTGCACCGATTTTTTCGTCGGTTGATTTTGGCTCTTCAATTGCTTTTGCATTTATGATACAATTTGATTAGTTTAAAAAAAATAAAAGCAAAACACCTCGGAGTCTCAAACCCACCTGCCACCTAATTCACGATCGTTGTCCTAACAATATGCTGGTGTTCGTGGCATCGAGCTCTCAGATCTAAGAAACGATAGTTTTCTGCGAATCGGGATCCTTGAGCCGCCTCACGGTCTAGACGCCGAGCTTTGTGAGATGCGTGGCGGCAGCGACGGTTTGGGCAACGCAGAGCACGAGCAAGAGGCTGACACCCTCCCTTTTCATGGCGAACTTGAGGTCATTGACGGCGATGTGCAGGCAGTTGCAGGGAGGATGGAAGTCTGATCCCGATTAACTGGGTCGTTGATCCATAATAAATTTTGCCGAGAACACAACATTATCCACGAAAATATAATTGCATATTTTTTTCAATTTTAATTATATATTGTAGTAAGGTTATTTTAGTCTTTTCATTTATGACTATTTTTGTATAAAATATTTTGGGGTGTGTATATCCGGTCCCATTATTGAATGAGCCTAATAAGATCATCGATGAGTTGGGGCCAAATAATTAGTTGAAATGTAATTATAAATGATTACATAAAAGAAACATACATGCTCTAGGAATACTAGCCACTACTAATCCCAACAAGACTAACTAAAGAACCAATATACCCATGTTTCCTTCTCACCCATCTTTTCAACACCAAAAAAACTTCAGGATAAAACTCATGAAATTGTTATAATCAGATTTTCCAATCGTGTGCCAAATGCTAGATTTATTATTAAATTTTATTTTTCAAGTTTATGAATCTCTAATTAATAATGAGAACTACTATTCGTTTGATGCTCGAGTAATTGATCAAGCGCCAAAAATAGGGGACTATAATTGTGAAAATGAGCTTAGAGATCGAGGATTTGAATCATGAGTAATCGGATGCTAGTAAGACGGTTGAGAAATTGATTGTGCTAATAAAATTATAAGGTAAATATTAATTTGGTTATATTATATTATTATTAATAATTTTATTTTTGGTTATTTCTTTATTATTAATTTTGTTTTTTTGGTATGTGAAGACAAAGAATTTAGGAGAATTGTTATGAATTATTCGGGGTTTGATTATGTTTTCCTTAAGTATGTTAAATTGTTATTTTTGTTTATTATTATTATTATTAATTTGGTTATATTATTATTATTATTAATTTGATTATATTATTAATTATAATTTTGTTTTTGGTTATATCGTTATTATTAATTTTATTTTTTTGGTATGTGAAAACCAAGAATTTAGGAGATTTGTTATAAATTATTGGAGGTTTGATTATATTTTACTTAAGTATGTTAAATTATTGTTTTGGGTTATATTATTATCATTATCATAATAATAATTATTATTATGATTAGTAATTTGATTATATTATTATTAATAATTTTATTTTTGGTTATAACGTTATTATTAATTTTAAGTTTTCTTTGAGCAAACTCTTTATTTTATACTAAATTCCAAACGGGTCTAATGTACGTATTGTAAAAGGAAACAATTCAAACTTTAGTATCAAACTATATACTTGATACTAAATCGAATTAAACAACAAAATTAAATCAAACTCTCTATTGTTCTTACTATATTAATCATACAAATTTAAAAACAACAATATCAATCGACAATATCGACCAATCAATCACATGTACACAATATCAACAAACCATAATATATGTGGTGATCAGTATGTGGATGTTATATTCAATTAAACATAACATCCACATAACGATCACCACATTTCATTTCAAAACTACAATCCCCAACAATTTAAAACTTTTTAAAACCACCATCATTTAAAAAAAATGAAAACCGTTATTGGAGAGACGAAATCTCTCGGCCGGCACCATACACCACGTCATCATCGACGTCTACCCAACCAATCACAATATCAATCAATCATAATATCTATCTATCTATCTATCTATTATATATATATATATATATATATATATATATATATATATATATATATATATATGATTAGGTTCAAATGAGAACCATGTTCCAATATGTGAACCTAGGGTCAATTATGGGCCTTAGATCTAATTAAGTGGATGGATCAGGTTTTTTGTATATTTCCTTATTTAATTAAAAGCATTAGGATTGTATAATAAAAGCACTACTGGTGTATATAACTGAAAATATTAATAAAGCACTGTGATTGTATAGTAAAAACACTTAGATTCTTTTCGTTGTTCGAAGACGAACAAACCAATAAGTGTGGGATAATTGTTTTGCATGTAATTGTTGCATTTTTTCTTGTGTTTTTAATTAGGACTTTATGTTGATTTTAGTAATTTTTGAGTCGAGTTTTATTAGGTTTTTCGT
The DNA here is from genome assembly GCA_014905375.1 of Phtheirospermum japonicum. Classification (NCBI taxonomy): domain Eukaryota; kingdom Viridiplantae; phylum Streptophyta; class Magnoliopsida; order Lamiales; family Orobanchaceae; genus Phtheirospermum; species Phtheirospermum japonicum. The sequence goes on along the minus strand of BMAC01000430.1, from coordinate 72,439 downwards.
TTGTTTTCTCATTTTGTTGTTTTTCGTGTTTCTTTTTTATTTTCTACTTAATATGATTATTTTAATCTTAATTAATTAATTATATATTTAAATTAGGTATTTTGAAGTATTCTAGTATGGATATGGTCGAGCATGGGCTTACGACTGGAGTTTTAGCGGAATCGTGGCTCGAATTGAAGAAATATGGCTGACACAAGGTACGTGATATGACAATGGGTTACCTAGTGTCCGCCCATGCCTGCCGCAACTGCCAAGAGCCAGCGCCCACGCCTGCCGAGCCTGCCAAGGTCCTGCGCACCACAGCTGCCGAGTGCAGTCGATCGACTGCCGAGCAGTCGAATCGACTGCCGAGAGCTGGCTCGACTGCACTTCAGAGAGTGGCCATCCACGCCCGTCATGCCGAGGGCAGTCGATCGACTGCGCGCATGCCTGCCGACAACTGCCGACCACGACCGCAAGCCCCTTCCGACAGCTGCCGACCACGATCGAGCCAGCCCGTCCAGCGCCGAGCCATCTTGGCCCATGTCGAACCACCTTGCAATTTTGCCGAGCCAATCGATCCCAACTCGACCCAAATGGTCTATTTTGACCATTTTGGGTCAAATTTGGTCAATATATGGACATCCAAGCTCATATGGCATAATTGACCCATTTACCCCTAATTAACTTGTATAAATAGAACCTCTCTTTCATTTTGTAAGGGACTTCAGATTAAAAATTCTCTCTCTAGTTTTTAAGATCTAATTTCTCTCTCTTAGGTTTTAGATTCAATTTCAAGTTTTGATGTAATTTCTTTTCTAGATTTAGATTACTTTCATGCTTGGCCTTGGGTTTGTAAGCCTAAGATGAATCCAAATACTCCTTTGGATTGTTACTTTGATGCAATTTAATTCAAGCTTGTTTCTCTCCTTAATTCTAGTAAGCTTTTCTTTTATTTTATGCAATTTCAATTCCTAGTTTAGTATAGTTAGTTTAATTGTTTATTTTCATTTTTCCTTTATTTTCTAAGCTTGAAACACCTTGAATCCTTCAATTAAATCGATTTCCGATAATATCAAGCCAAGAACCCGTTGATTTATTTCAACACCACGAAAAACTCTTCTAACAAAATAGCGCCGTTGCGACTCGACTTGGTTAAGGCTTTCGATTTGGTTGTAGTTTCATTGTGTTTTTAGCTTTCTTTTGTTTTTGACATTTCTTGTTTAGTATGTTAGGTTCTTATAGCTATGGTGGATATATTCCCGACATGGGAGGGCATGGTGCAAACCATGTCGGGATTGGAATGATGTATAATGGAGTTGGCAACGTGGGAGGGCATGGTGCAAATCACGTTGCCAATGGTGGATATGGATATGGGCAAGCCGGCATGGGTGGGCATGGTGCAAACCATGTCGGGTTTGATAGTTTCTCGAGCGTGAATGGTTATGGAGCTCCAAATTCCTATCTGAATGTGCAAGCTCCATATTCTTATCCGAACGAGCAAGCCCCGACTTCCGGCTCGTATGGCTATGGTGCTCCACAAAATTATCCGAGTATGCCGAGCCCGACTCTCTACCTATACGATGGTTCTCTCACTTCTAATTTCGATTATGGCTCATTTGATGCCACCTATGGCACTCATGATTCCGATCCGTATGCGTACTTTGGAAGTTCGAGCTCTAATGACCAAAATGCCCTTATCGCCTTTGATATTCCGGTGCATGCTCCTATTCCACCCCCCGATCGGACTCTCTTGGCCATTTTGCAAGAAGTAAATTCGTTGATCACTAAGTGTGGTGCTCTTAAAGCTAAGTGTGGTGCTCTTAATGCTAAGTGTGACACTCTTGATGCTACAATGGATCAAGTTGCGAGCGATATTGATATGCTTAAACGAGCTCATGCGGACTCCTTACTCATGGACATGCTTCAAGAGTTAGTCGAAGAAGCGTATATGGAGGCCAGGACTAATTAGGAGGTGGTTGGACTGACCGTCGATATTGAGGGATGTAGAGAGGATGAGCCCCTTGTTCTAAATGACGAGCCCATTGTGCCTCTATGTGATCCCGATTTGTGTGTCAATGACTCTCGGTGCGTCGTTGAGGGCAACGACGACTTTTTGGAGGGGGAGGTGGAGGTTATTGGTGGTAAGATTGTTAAGAAGCTTGAAGATTCGCTTGGGGTGGAGATCTTTGATGATGGGATTGGAAAGCTTGATGATTATCTTGAGGAGGAAGAGGTGCGCAAGCCAATTATCATCTTTGAAAACTCGTATCGAGAGAAGGAAGAGAGGGTGGTTTGACGTGCTTAAAATTCTTAAGAGGGATATTGGTTGGAGACCGGGAGTTAGCCCCTGTGTGGAGATAGTGAAAATCGGGATTTGGAGGTGGTTATTGGAGGGCTTGATGTTCGTAATTTCTAAAAGTGAGTGGGTGAAGCCCATTGACTTGGTGCCCAAGACGAGCGTCTTGTTAGCTCTCGAGGATGAAGAAGGAGGTTTGTTGGCCACGAGGGCTTCAAAGGGTTGGAAGATGTCGATTGAGTTTAAGAAGTTTCATGAGGCCACAAAGAAAGATCGTTTCCCTCCCCCGTTTATCGACCACGTGATGGACAAGCTAGCCGGCCAATATTCCATTTGCTTTATTGACGAGTCGTCGGGGCATTTCAAAACCACCATCCCACCCGAGGACTTAGTCGGGACGAGTGTCGATTGCCCGCTTGGAACGTTTGCTTTTTGGCGGATCTTATATGAGCTATGCAATGTGCCAAAGACGTTCCAAAGAGTGGATCCTCCCGACAAGGAGGAGATCATTTTGATAGACCCTCCCATTATCTTCCCACCTTGATCGAAAAGGGAGTACGTCAAGCTAGTGACGTAAAACAAGCGCTTCTTGGGAGGCAACCCAAGTTCTTTCCATTTCTTTCTTTTATTGAAAAATCCAAAAACATTCAAAAATTCAAAAACATTTGAAAAATTGAAAAACAAAAAAATATATATATGTTGTTGAGATTAGTGTACATATTTTCTTATGTTTTTGATTTTGTGTGATTTTCTTTTCTAGGTTTTATTTTTCGACGTCGACCATTGGACGATTGATAAAAGAGGTAGCGTTTATGAAGTCGGGAGATACTAGCCACGTTAGATTTTTATTTGGATTGCTTAGATGCCTAGGTGGACCCCTTCGAGCTCGACTCAAACTCGCTCGGTTAAGAAAGTTTCTATTCCCCCTCCTTTTACTTGGTTTTCATTAAAATGCGGGTAATGCATGGTTTAAGTGTGGGGTGGGTAGGTGGTTAGGGTCCCAGTTTTTGTTAAGCATGATTTGTTGTTCTTAACTCGAGCCTTGGTGAAGTGACGCATTCTTGGCGAAGTGACGCTTACTATTTGTGCTTTTATATGGTTGAGTCGATTTTTATGTCTTTTGTATGTTTATTACATGTTTAAGCAACTCCATGTGCTTGGAAGTTTGAATAGTTTACTTGTCGGGTTTTTGCATGTTTATGGCCTCTTGTGTAAGGGGTTGAATTTTTGTGCTTCGTCAAAAAACCGCCTATATATATATAATCAACATTTTCTCATGAAAAGATTGCAAAGCTCTAAAAGCTCTTTTGATTTCGCTCCCAAACTCGGTACAAACTAGTGAGTAGCCTTGTGTGATTTAACAGCTTGCTTGCATTTTTACGAAAATTGCATTGAGGAGGTTTGATTTTGCTCGTACATGATTGAATTCAAAAATGACCTCGAGGCACATATATCACCCTTGTTCCGGCCATATTCATATATGTAAGCTACTTAAAAATACCAAATGAGCCCTCTTGAGCCTTTATCCCGTTTTTTATTAGCCGAGCTCGATTTTAGCTCTTGTATCTCCATAATTGTGAGGTAAGAGAGTTTATTGTTAGTTGACGAGAAATGTGAGGGAAATCGATTGTGGGTTTCGGGTTTTGAGTTGCTTATACAAAAAAAATAAAATAATAATAATAATAATACTCCAACACAAATCACGAAAAGTGATAAAGCGTGCGTTCAAGCGAAAAGCCTAATTCAAAAAGGCTAAGATTAGTGAAAAGAAGCAAATTCAAAAAGCTTCTAAGTGTTGTGAAATAAAAGTCGGGAATGTGGGTGAACGAAAGGGTTTCGAATGATAGTTTGGTGAATTGGGAAAGGTGAAGCGATCATAAGCTTTGGGTTTTAAAAGTTAGGATTTTGTGTGTTATTGATCACGTTTGATCGTGTGTTAGCCACTATCTCCAAATATTACATACCTTACCAAAGAGCCAACAATTCAACCCATAAGAAAGATCTCTTTCGATTCTTATTTGGTCATGTACTACGAGCAATTTTGAGCGTCCAATTTTTGAAATCGTGACGAGTGCTTGCATTGTCCGATTCGAGCGTATACACGTCCTATATACACTTGAGCGAATTGAGCGAATACCCTCAAATTTCCATTTATGAGGAAATCATAGACTTGGCTTGCATTTGAGAAAGAGTAATACGAGCAATGCTTGACACTAGCGAGCTTATGTTGATATTTCCATCATATAAATAAGGATAAGCACAAGGATTTTTCTTTTTACATAATGTTCATTGCATGTACACTCTCGATTCTTTTCGTTGTTCGAAGACGAACAAACCAATAAGTGTGGGATAATTGTTTTGCATGTAATTGTTGCATTTTTTCTTGTGTTTTTAATTAGGACTTTATGTTGATTTTAGTAATTTTTGAGTCGAGTTTTATTAGGTTTTTCGTTTGTTTTCTCATTTTGTTGTTTTTCGTGTTTCTTTTTTATTTTCTACTTAATATGATTATTTTAATCTTAATTAATTAATTATATATTTAAATTAGGTATTTTGAAGTATTCTAGTATGGATATGGTCGAGCATGGGCTTACGACTGGAGTTTTAGCGGAATCGTGGCTCGAATTGAAGAAATATGGCTGACACAAGGTACGTGATATGACAATGGGTTACCTAGTGTCCGCCCATGCCTGCCGCAACTGCCAAGAGCCAGCGCCCACGCCTGCCGAGCCTGCCAAGGTCCTGCGCACCACAGCTGCCGAGTGCAGTCGATCGACTGCCGAGCAGTCGAATCGACTGCCGAGAGCTGGCTCGACTGCACTTCAGAGAGTGGCCATCCACGCCCGTCATGCCGAGGGCAGTCGATCGACTGCGCGCATGCCTGCCGACAACTGCCGACCACGACCGCAAGCCCCTTCCGACAGCTGCCGACCACGATCGAGCCAGCCCGTCCAGCGCCGAGCCATCTTGGCCCATGTCGAACCACCTTGCAATTTTGCCGAGCCAATCGAGCCCAACTCGACCCAAATGGTCTATTTTGACCATTTTGGGTCAAATTTGGTCAATATATGGACATCCAAGCTCATATGGCATAATTGACCCATTTACCCCTAATTAACTTGTATAAATAGAACCTCTCTTTCATTTTGTAAGGGACCTCTCATTTTTCTCCCAACCCAAGCATGGGTTTGGGGATTAAAAATTCTCTCTCTAGTTTTTAAGATCTAATTTCTCTCTCTTAGGTTTTAGATTCAATTTCAAGATTTGATGTAATTTCTTTTCTAGATTTAGGTTACTTTCATGCTTGGCCTTGGGTTTGTAAGCCTAAGAAGAATCCAAATACTCCTTTGGATTGTTACTTTGATGCAATTTAATTCAAGCTTGTTTCTCTCCTTAATTCTAGTAAGCTTTTATTTTATTTTATGCTTTGTTCTTCAATTTCATGCATGTTTTTCAATTTATGCTTTTTGCCTTATCTCTTTGATTTCTTGCTTGATCTTGTGAATTGACTATAGAATCTTGATGAGTGACACATCTAGGCTATAGATCGGGCCCTTGATCATTTTAATCTTGATTTTTTCATATGCTTTATTTGCAATTTTATTTTCATGCATAGTTTTGGTTTAAATCCCAGATCTAGTGCTTGATCCTTGTTATTTCACCTAAAGTTTCAAATTTTGACGTTAATTTTCATTGCTCTTGCTATTTTTACTTTCAATTTTAGTAAATTTGCATTTTTCAAGTTTTTATGTACATGCAAGCTTAGTTGTACCTTGTGCATGCATGCTTGTACTTGGTAAAACAATGCTTGTCTTTGCTTATTTCCTTAATTGTTTTGCATTTTCTATATGAGGCATCCGACGTGGCATCCTACCAACTTGTTATTTTAATTTCTAGGGTAGTTTAGCTATTTTAATTTTGTTATTTTCATTTTCCTCTTACTTTTAAAAGCTTGAAACACTTTGATCCTTCAATTAAATCGATTTCCGATAAGACCAAGCCATGAACCTTTAATTTTCTAAAACCACAAAAACTATAACTTCAGTACGTTGCCGACACTGGGTTACCTAGTGTCCGAGTGGTCCTGCCGAGAGCCCGTGCGCGTCACCTTCGGCCAATCACGCCCAAACCACATTTCCCCCGAGCCAACTCAAACCAAACCTTGCCAAGGTGGACCATTTCGGGTCAAAATGGTCAAAACATGGAATTCCAAGCTTATATGGTATAATTGACCCATTTACCCCTAATTAACTTGTATAAATAGATAGACTCCTTCCATTATCAAAAAAAACACACCTCCTCCCAACCTAAGCTTGGGTTTGGGATTTATTCTCTCTAGCTCTTAGACTAAATTTTCAAGCTTTTTGCCTTGGGTTTGTAAGCTCAAGAAGGATTCAAGTACTCCCTTGGATTTTTAATTCCTTGCAATTTCAATCAAACTTTTGGATTCTCTCTTTAATTCAAATAAGCTTTCTTTCAGTTTCATGCTTTGTTCTTCATTTGTTTTATGCTTTTTGCCTTAGGTATTAGAATTTGTGCTTGATCTTGTGAATCATCTATGGAATCTAGTTGAGTGACACATTTAGATCATAGATCGAGACTTAGATCGTTTAATTTCACGCAATTTCATATATTTCATGCATTTTCTTCATTTTTATGCTTTTTGTCTTAGCACCTTGAATTCATGTTAGATCTTAAGAATTGGCTATGGAATCTAGATGAGTGACACGTCTAGATCACAGATCGGGTCTTGAATCGTCTTGATTTTGAGTTTTTTCACATGCTTTATTTTGAATTAAAGTTTTGTGCTTTGTTTCATGCTAAATCCTAGATCTATGCTTTGTTCCTTGTTGTCTTCCTTAAATTTTTGAACTTTCCCATCCATTTTCATTGATTTATCTATTTGTGCTTTCAATTTACGAAAATTTGCATTATTCAAGTTTTTATGTACTTGATGAAACATTGCTTATTCTTGCAATATTCTCGATTTTGCTTGCATTTTCATTGAAGGCATACGACCAACATGCTATTTCAATTTCTAGTTTAGTTTAGATAGGTCAATTGCTTTATTTTCATTTTCCTTATATTTCTTCAAGTTATAAACACATTGAATCCTTCAATTGAATCGAAATCCGATAATACCAAGCCATGAACCACTTTTATTTCAAAACCACTAAAAATTACAAAACAAAATGGCGTCGTTGCGACTCGGCTTGGTTAAGGCTTTCGATTTGACTGTTGTTTCATTGTGTTTCTAGCTTTCTTTGTTATTTGACGTTTTTTGTTAAGTATGATAGGTACTTGTAGCTATGGTGGATATATTCCCAACATGGTAGGGCATGGTGCAAACCATGTTGGGAATGAGATGTTGTATAATGGCCTTGGCAATGTGGGAGGGCATGGTGCAAACCACGTTGCCAATGGTGGATATGTCTATGGTCAACCCGGCATGGGAGGGCATGGTGCAAACCATGTCGGGTTTAATGGTTTTTCGAGCGTGAATGGTTCCTTCGGTGGTTATGGAGCTCTGAGTCCCTATCCGAACGTGCAAGCCCCGATTTCCGATCCGTATGGCTATGGTGCTCCTCAACATTTTCCTAATATGCTGAGCCCAAATCCTGGCCCGTATGGATCCCCCTCCTCGTTTATAATGTCAATCCTATGCCGAATATGTATCCGAGTGGAAATGTGGGTGGTGGAAATCCGACTCCCAGCTAATATGGCGATTCTCGTACTTCTAATTTAAATCAAGCCTCGATTGGTGCCACCACTAAGGCCAAAGATCTCGATACTTATGCGTACTTTGGAGGTTTGAGCTCCGATGCACCCCCTTTCTGCACTATGGGAGATTTAAAAAAACCCTTTTTGGGGACGTTTCATCCTCCCGAGCCAAAATCTTCGCGAGCGACGTATTCTAAGGCATGCATGGCTTTATCCTCTAAGTATCTTGAGGCTTACGAGTTGTTTGGAGGACCGAGCTTCGTTGTCGCAAGTAGCCCCCCAATCCGCACTATGAGAGATGTTAATAGACCCTTTGTGGGGGTGTTTCCTCTTCCCGAGCCAAAATTTCCTCCACCAACGTATGTTCATGCTAATGAGGTGCTTCCACCTTTATCATCTAAGGAGCTTGAGTTGATTAAGAAAATAGCGGCGTTGGAGGCTCAAATCGCTCAAACATCTAGCCCGGGCCTGATTCCTCCTTACCCTTCAATTTCCTCATTCGATATGTCGATGACTCATTCGGAGGAAGTCTATGGGGGCCATGGAAATCTTGTGGGACCCGATTGTGCTAAACCATCGTGTGCTTCGTCGCTAACTCATATTCCTCTCGCTACTTCTCACGTGGTCCTACTTATCCCGGTGAAGGATCCTACCCCATATTCCGATCTGGATTTCTTGGTCTTGAATCGACAACTGCCAAGTCCACCTTCGTATACTAGTCCGGTCACGATCCTCGATAAGTGTGGGGTAGTTGATATGGTTGTTTCTCCATCGGAGGAGGACATGGTTTCGATTCCGAGTGTTTTTACTCCTCTTGACCCTTTACCTTTTACTTTAAAAAAATCTTGCGAAGAGTGGGTATATATGGACTTCATCAAGGCCATGGTCGAACGAGTTTATTTGGAGGATAGGAGCCTTCAGGAAGATATTGTCCTGAAATCTATATTGAGGATCGTTGTGAGGATAATGAGCCCTATGTTCTTAACGATGAGTCCATTGTGCCTCTATGTGCAACCGACGTGAGTGAAAAAGATTGTTTATGTGTTGTTGATGAGGGAAACGACGATTCTTTAAAGGGGGAGGTGGAGGTTAGTGATGCTAAGATTGAAGATCTTGAAGAGTACCTTAAAGGGATTGGTGATTTGTTCGAGCTAACGCATACCTATTTGGAGGAAGAGGAGAACAAGCTGATTACCATCTTAGCAAAGTCGAATCGAGGTGAAGAGAAGAGGATGGTTGAAGTGCTTAAAGTTCTTAATGGTGGTTGTTTTGCATGTAATTGTTGTGTTTTTCTTCGTGTTTTTAGATAGATTTTTATATTGATTTTAGTAGTTTTGAGTCGTTTTTCGTTAGGTTTTTAGGTCGTTTTTCTTGGTTTATTGTTTTTCGTGTTTCTTGCTAATTTTATATTTAATTTGGTTGAATGGGTTCAATTACCTTAAGGTTTGGTGAAATTCTTGGGTTTTTATGTTCAAAATTCCTATTTTATAGTCCAAGGCATTGAGGACCAAAATTCAAGCCAAGAGAAGGCTCAAAAAGGCCAAAAATTTCTGGAATGCTGGTCTACCCTCGCGCCCGCTCTCCACGACTCGTGCCCGCGCGCGCCTGCACGCGCCATCCCGCCCGCACATGCCCGGAATCTCCCGAGTCCGGCAGCACTCGCCCGCGCGTGCAAACCTCGCGCCAAGCAGCGTGGCCTCTCGCCAACCCTCGCGCTAAGGTCCGCCCAGTCTCGCCAGCCCTCGCGCCAAGCTTCGCCAACGCTTGCCAGCCCTCGCGCCAAGCTTCGCCAACGCTCGCCACCTGCGCCCAGCAGCGCCCAGGCTCGGCCATGGCCCAGCCACATCGAGCCATGGTCGAGCCATCTCGAGCCAAAAGGTGCCAAAAGCCTAGTCAAGGGTCTAGGAAGGTGCCTCCGGGTCAAACTTGGTCAAACCTTTGAACTTCAAGCCTCTAAGGCTAATTTGGCCCATTTAAACCCAATTAAATGTAATATAAAGAGTAGACTTCTTTCATTTTGAAAGAGACCTCTCATTTTTCTCCCAACCCAAGCATGGGTTTTGGGATTAAAAATCCTCTCTAGTTTTCAAGATTTTTTTTATCTCTCTTAGGTTTTAGATTCAATTTCAAGTTTTGATGTCATTTCTTTTCTAGAGTTAGATTTACTTTCATGCTTGTCCTTGGGTTTGTAAGCCTAAGAAGAATCCAAATACTCCTTTGGATTGTTACTTTTGATGTAATTTAATTCAAGCTTGCTACTCTTTCCTTTAATTCAAGTAAGTTTCCTTTCAATTTCATGCTTTGTTCTTCAATTCCATGCTTGTCCTTCATGTTTCATGCATTTTCTCCATTTTATGCTTTTTGTCTTAGCATCTTGAATTCATGATGAAACATGTGAATTGACTATGGATTCTAGTTGAGTGACACATCTAGGCTATAGATCGCGTCTTGGATCTTCATGATTTTGAGTCTTTCTTATGCTTTATTTTAGTTTTTATTTTCATGCTTTGTTTCATGCTTAATCCTAGATCTAGGTTTTGTTACTTGTTATTTTCCTTAAAGTTTTGAACTTTCTTGTTAATTTTAATTGATCTTTACATCCATGCTTTCAATTTTTGCTAATTTTCATTATTTAGGATTTTATACTTAGTTGTACCTTGTGCATGCATGCTTGTACATGGTGAAACAATGCTTGTTTTTACTTGTTTTCATTAATTGCTTTCATTTTCGTATTAAGGCATCCGACGAGGCATCCTACCAATTTGTCATTTCAATTTCTAGTTTAGTTCGATATTTTTAATTATTTTATTTTCATTTTCTTTTAATTTCCCAAGCTTGAAACACATTGAAATCTTCAATTGAATCGAAGCCCGATAATACCGAGCCATGAACCCGTTGATTCATTTCAACACCACCAAAATTCTTCAAACAAAATGGCGCCGTTGCGTCACGGTTTGGTTAAGGCTTTCGATTTGGTTGTAGTTTCATTGTGTTTTTAGCTTTCTTTGGTATTTGACACTTTTTCTTTAAGTATGCAAACTATGGTAGATACATTCCCAACATGGGAGGGCATGGTGCAAACCATGTTGGGAATGAGATGTATAATGGATTTGGCAACGTGGGAGGGAATGGTGCAAACCACGTTGCCAATGGTGGATTCGGCTATGGTCAACCCAACATGGGAGGGCATGGTGCAAACCATGTTGGGTCGAGCGGCTTCTTGGGTTCAAACTGTTCGTATGGAGGTTACAGAGCCCCTACTCCTCCAATTCCGAGCATGTATAATGGGGGCTTTGTTAATTCAAATGGGATCGTTGGTAACCAAAATCCGAATTCCACTCCTTATGGTGTCTATAGAGCTCCCACTCCCTATCCGAATATATAGATTTGTGGCTTTGAGAGTCCCGTCTCGTATGGCGATTCTCGTTCTTCCAATTTCAATCAAGCCCCGAGTGGTGCCACTACTAAATCTCAAGCTCTCGAGGCCTATGATCGCTTTGGAGGTTTTATCTCCGATGCACCCCTGTCCGCACTATGA
>BMAC01000430.1:2872-42534 GCA_014905375.1 Phtheirospermum japonicum | reverse complement strand
AGTAAACCGCCTTCGTATACAATTTCTGCAGTAGTATCAAAACTTCTAAAATTTATCCCAAAAAACGACACAAATGACATCAAGTTTACACTTCATCGGGACAAGATAAAATTTTAAGCTACTAACTCAACTAACCATTCCATACTTACCACACAAATCCTAAAATACACACAAGCATGTTCATAAATTACAAACTACATTCAACATAATATACTAGACCAACACATTTCAATATTTACAAACCTAGTTCTGTAATAATGTTGAACATTCCCGTTCTGTTTCCCACACATCCTATTTTTAATCCCAAAAAGTCAGCCCATACAAACCAACCCAATGAAATCATATAATAGACTACACAAAAGCAATATGATACTGCAGTTTAGAATCATACCTACACCAATAACATACTACACCAAGAAAGAAAACTTACGGATGCTCTTCACAGTTTTTCATCTTTAGCCGCGGCTACGAGAGAAGTGTTGTGGTGGTTTCCGGCCAAAACCAGTACAAATTCACAAACCCTACTCCACTAATTTATATATGAAATTGCTGAATATATTGGTTTAGAATCAGCGCAAAACCCTTCAATCACGCGATTCTCTGATGCATTCCACTCGCCGAATTCGGGCAAACCCGCCCATAAAACTTTGCTGATTCGATTTTGTTCGAACAAATCTTCAATCACCACTCAAAAGAAAGTAGCGATTTCATCCGATCTGCTTTGATTTTTCATGTGTATGGAATACATAATTGGGGTTCGAATTTGTTCGCTAATTTTGTGGAATGAATTATAGAAGGTAGAATTGGGGATTCGCTAATCTATTCGCTAGTTTCATTCGCGTGTGAGGGGGTTAAATCTTTCCATATTTAATTTGATATGAGGGTATCATTGTCCAAAATTGTGTACATGTGAGTTAATGGGAAGTAATACTTATAATTGGATTATTCGGGATAGTTTTATTAACTATTGTCCTAGTTGGAAATTCTCCAAAAAAAAAATATGTTTCTTATATTAAATTTACTTTTTTTTATTGCGCATACCTAATTAATTATGTTATAATCTCGCTACTCTATTTATGATTAATTTTACAGAATCAAGTAGATAATTAGTAAATAATTAATTAACAACAGAGGCGTAGATAGAAAAGATAAGACTTTAACTATATTAGTAATATTTACAATTTAACTATATAAATAATAATCATGAACCTTTTTTTGGGGGATGGGGTGGCGGTGTGTGAGGGGGTTGGGGTTGAGAAAGTAATAAGATGTTTTAATCGATAAACTTCAATAATATAAAATATTCACATATACATTGATTTATAAATATCATAATTATCATTTAAATATTTATGAAACTTGAAACACCAATGTCCGGCTAACAAAATAACCAAACCAGTGTTAGTAATTAACCCTATTTTAAAATTTAGAAAAAGGCAAGAAAAGAGAGAGAGAGACTACAACAATAATCCTTAGACAACCACCGTATTAACTCCAATATCAGACCATATATGCAAAAATGTAACGACCAACATAACAACAAAACTCGACCAAACATTCCTAACAAAAAGCATATAACGCATAAAATCAGAAATTCATATAACAGTTTTTCACTTCACAGTTTTAGCTCACAAACACGATAACATGTGCCAAATAAACAAAGATCTTGCATTACCCATGCCATACAAGTATCTAAACATTACACTTTTTCCAATTGCACCAATTGTACAAGAACAACAAATACCAAAAACTCAATAATTACAATAAATTTACTAACCTTTTTTTTTTCGTATCTCCTACCTAACAGTACCCAAAATCTTGTTAAAAAAGAAAACAAAAACAGGTGCCTTTACTATCTATTTAATAATAAACTAAATCTTAAGAGCGTATTATTCTTCGACCTTTTAAAACCATCTTGTTCCCAGGGTGAAACAACAAGACTTGATTAAACTAAGGGAATGCATTCATTTAGGACTTTTAAAAATATTTTAAAATTTTTAAAATTCTGATGTGTTTAATTAAGATATTTTAAAACTTGTAAAAGTCTTGAGTTATTTAATTGAGATTTCTATTGAATTATTAGATGTCCATAAAAATCTCGAGGTATTCATTTGAGATATTTGTCGAGATATTTAAAAAGACAAATACTATTTGGATTTATAATTTAACTAGATTTTCCAAAATTCTAAGTTAATTATATATATACCAAATCTCACTACCAAATACCATATTTAAATATGAGATTTTATAAAATTTTTATAAACTCGCAACCAATATGTAAAATTAATAAAAATATAAAAATAAATCCGTACAAATCTTATTTCGAAACAAATCTTATAATTTTTATAGAAGTTACAAATTAAAATTGTTATTCCAGCCAAAGCCACCCCAGTTGCTGAGCCCAAAAGCCACTTAACTTCATAGCCCACGAAGGCACCTAGTCTAAGCTTCCAGGCCCACATCCAAGTGTAAGTGCACAGGCCCATTTGATCTTTCTTGCTGGTTTTCTTTTCCGATCGAAACTGGCCACCTCGGAGTTGATCCCAACTCCTTCCGATTTATACTTCCCTCCCTTCTTGGTAGCATATTTATTCCGCCGCTCGCCGCCCTCCGTAACGAATTGGCGAGAACAGGCTTCTCTATGCCCGTACACCGCTGTCCTTCGCGACCGGCAATGCTGCACTGGCGGCTCCTCGCTCGCATGAACGATGTTTGCCTCTCCGTCGACCAGCAGAAAGGCGATTCTCCAACTTTCTATTTTTAGAATTCTCTCAATTCCTATTGGCACTTTAACAAACATGGGGTATACTATATTCTGTCATACTCTTAGAATTCTTTTTTTAAACTGCCAACATTTGCAGCCCCAACAAATTCGGTGCATGGTAGTCTTAGATATGGCCTTCACTTTTCTCCCATAGGAAGCAGAAGGTGCAGTTATATTGAAATGAAATTGCACATAGAATTGCTCGTTGGAACGTAAATCTAAATTCTGAGTCAATCTTTTCATATATTTTGATATTATATGTTGCTTCTTTAATCTCTACCTCCCCAAACGAATGAATGCTCCTTGTTTGTTGAAATTGGCATTTCATTGAATAGGTTCTCTTCATATTCATATTCTCCCTCAGGGATGTCAATTAATTATAGTGGCTGATTCATTAGAAAGATGCGGATCGACTATCATCACTAAAACTTTTCTTGGACAACTAATGGATTGGAATTGACTATACGCATGTTAATGGGGTGTTGGTTTGTCAAATTGCAATTTGAGGATTCCATTTCTTGGTAGATGCGCATGGAGGATTATTTAATGTCCAGAAGAGTGACCTTAGCCAACTTCTCATCCCATCAAACTGTAAAGCCTGTTTACAATTATGACCCACTTTAATTTATTTTACACAAGGTTTGAATAGGCAGGAGGCCTGTTAAAGTCTGTGAAATCGAGTCTCGAGCTTAGGTGAAGAATAAATGGTAAAGATTTTTTTATTTATTTTAATATTATTATTGTAATTATTTTGGATGAATGAATAAGTAAAACAATACAATATGTAATATTTTCTAATTTATAACATTTTTTTTATTAAAATATGTAAAACTAATACATTACTTAATATGTTTTATTTGATAATAATCTCGCATAATTGAATTTGAAATGGATAAAATAAGATATTTGGTTTCAAAATATAAAATATAAAATATAATTAAAACGCAATTAAAAAGACACATGTAAAACACACAATAGATGGTGATTGTGGTTTCCAAACCTTTCGAAAGGCAGGGATTTTTGGTGAAATTTCAAGACTATGCGGGACTTCTGGAACATTAATTTTACAACTTTGTTCAAATTATTTATTCAAAATCTATCTTCAAGTCGACCCTAATTCTTATTTAGACTATCTTTACAAGAGGTGTGTTAATTTTGAGAAATAAGAGCATTTGTCGAGTCATATTCATCAAGTCAATTCAAGTCAAGTTTTCTACATAATCAAGATAGGGATAACTAAAATATTTTTTTTTATTACAACCCATACTTAGAGCGCGTATTATTTTAGTATATTTTATGGTTCTATAAATTATAAATAACGATGTCTGGAGAAATTGTGCATCTCAAGGCCGATGAGACCATGGGTCGTTATAAGAAAATATTTTATAGATTCTCATATGTGGGGTGATGCCTACTGAGATCGTGCATCTCGAGGCTGGTAAGACCACGAGTCATTACAAGAATTTTCTATGTGTTCACGAGCAGCGATGCCCGGTGAGGCCATGCATCTCGAGGCTAAGACCGCAGATCGCTACAACGATTCGTGTTCACATAGAGTCGAGCGTTCAAGAAAGAAAGATATAATGCAAGTTTTTGAAAAAAATATTATGATTACCAAGTACTTTGATATTGTACAATTAATTATGATTATTTATGCCATACTGAATGAGTTGATAAAACTCATCCCTTTTTATTATATATTTTTCAGGTTAAGCAAAATTAGAGCAGAAGCATGGTGGTGACGATGATAATAAATTATGATTTAAAATTTATAAATTGTATTAGTATTTCAAACTGAACGAGTAAAAATATTTCATTTTAGTATTTTATTTCGGCACTTTTAAATATTATGAGTGTTGGTTGGATTTTATATGATGATTAATTTATAAAAGTAGTGTTGTTGTTATCATCATCATCATTATTATTTAGAAAATGTTCTCATATATTTTCTTTATTTATTATTAATTTATCTCGCCAAAAATAATTTAAATTCATTGTTGAAAGTTTTGGGGCGTTACAGCTCTAGTCTACCTAAGACTGCTCTCTTGTCCACCTAGAACTGCTCTAACTCGCTTAGAGTCGCTCGTATTAAATATACCTAAGATCACTGTTCTTCGACTCTCCTACTAGAGTCACTCCAGATCCTCCTTGGATCACTCTTTGTCGGAGAAAGAACTTTGGCACACTTGACAGTCGTGTATGATCTTGAGCAGCTAACAACTGCTTTTTCAGGAGATTAACCACGCGCTTGGTTCGATGTGGTAATTTCTTATCTCAAATTAGAAAGATGTATATGATCTTCTTCGATTTGAGATTTTAGATTGATAAAGATGGAGCATTAATTTTTCGATTGGTAATTTAAAAGGAGGTCCTGTAATGATTATTTACAGGAGGATCATTTTGAATTTTGACCGTTAGAAGATTTTCGCTGCCGAAATCTAAGTTTATAGCGTGTTGCAAGTAGACTATATATATTCTGACATGTTGTTTAATCTCTTTGGAACTCTATGTCTCTACCATCTATTTAAGGTCATGCGGTGCATTAAATGCGCTCGTATTGAATCAAATAGAAGACCGATCAAAGATTGTTTGATTCCAGTCAAATGTTCTATCTAACTGCTCCTTTTTCTGATGAACTTTTTGTCAACTGTCTTCATTAGAGTGTGCATTCGTAAACTAATATGATTGTTGAGTTCTTCTACTGCGTATTGGGTTGTCGATGTTGATATTGCATTTGTTTTTATCAGTGTTCTAAAAATCGCTAGGCGGCTGCTAGGCGTCAGGCCAGCGCCTAGCGCCTAGGACGCCTAGACGAGGCTTAGGCGGGGCCTAGAAGGGACCTAGAACTTGAGAATAAATACTCTGATTTATAACATTACATCCAACTATTTAATAGTTCAACATACTACCTGCTACACAATAAAATCTATGACAATTCAAAACTAAAATTAATAATCACAAGTTACAATTCACAAGTTTAAAGCTATTGTTCGATTCAAAGTTCAAAACAACATAGATCCATAAGTTTATTAGTCAAATAAAAATATATAAAATATATTACAAAATCAAAATAATCAAAAAATAGGCCCAAAACGACGTCGTTTCAGGGCAAAAAAAAAAATAATAAAAAAACTGGCCTGGCGCCTAGGCGCCGACTTGGGTGCCGAGGAAGCGCCTGGGGCGCCCGGCGATTTCTTTGGATGATTTTTGAAAATCGTAGGCGGATCGGTGGCGTCTAGCGCCTAGGCGCCGTCTAGGCGGGCGCCTAGGGCGATTTTTAGAACAGAGGTTTTTATTGACTCTAATTCTCTTCACTTAGCTGATTGACTCATCTTGACAGTTCTAACCTACCAACTATAAAGTTTAAAAATATAGATTATAAGTGAATGAAGGAACTAGTCATAGTACACTCTATTAATGTCATCAGTAAAAAATAACAATTTCATCACATTTATTTATTTATTATTGTTAGTATTTGGAAAATTTGAAGGTCTATGATTTTGAAAATAAGTCTCAAATTTACGATGTTGTTATCAATGTTAAACAACACTGACTAACAACATCAACCAGAGTAAAATAAATAATATGCAGCGGAAATTAAATTTAAGAACACGATAAAACAAATTCAGTTCACAAGTAAAAGTACTTGTGAACTTGGGTGTACAAACCCGAAAACTATATTACTTACTTGTTTTTCGATCAATACAAAAATATTAAGTAATATATGAAAACTAAAATATCAAAACACATGATACTAAATACTTGTCGGCTAGGTTGATCAAGTTCTTCTTCGTTGGTCACGCAACTTCGAATAACTTGTCGATTTTGAACAATGGCTCCAAGTAGTCTTCGTGTTCTTTTTTCCTTGCCGTACGTCTTGCGTGCATCTTCTGCTCAATAATCCCGTGTGTAAAAGTCATCCCAAGCTTTAGAGTCCATCTTGTCTTAAATAGACAATTCTATAATTCTAAACTTGGTAAATAAGCATACTAAAATCTAGACACAATCTAGGAAAAATAAAGTCCTATAAATAAACTAGAAAACACAATCTAGAGTTCCTAATTAATTTTGTGCCTAAGAAAGGCAAATAACAAAAAAGGAATTATTGCCAAGAATAAATTTCTCAACAATCTCCCCCTTTTGCCTTTCTGGACAAAACACTATGACGCAAAAATAAAAAAAATACTAACT
Organism: Phtheirospermum japonicum; assembly: GCA_014905375.1. Classification (NCBI taxonomy): domain Eukaryota; kingdom Viridiplantae; phylum Streptophyta; class Magnoliopsida; order Lamiales; family Orobanchaceae; genus Phtheirospermum; species Phtheirospermum japonicum. The sequence continues at coordinate 35,579 of BMAC01000430.1, read as the reverse complement.
CCCCCTAAACAAAACACCCAATTTTGTTAAAAATTCAAACCAACATTACAAACCAACATTGTTCAAAAAATTACTTAACATAACAAATCAAAATAAAGGAACTCATTGACTTCGAACCCTCTTCGAACGACGAGGGGATGTCGAAGTTCCTTCACCCCTATCCTTCCTCTTATTCTTATGCGTTCTCATCATTTTCCTCAAAGCCTTATTGCGAGAGCGAATACGCTTCTTTCGCTTTTCCTGAGCAAGACTGGCCAAGGCTTCGGCAGCAACAACATCTTCTCCACCAACATCATCACCAGCAGCATCTTCATCCATGTCATCATCTTCTCCTCCTTTTTGACCAGAAAGCGAAAGGGCCTTTAAGAGAGACACGAAGAGCCTTCAGCTGAGTCATCTGCAAATCAATGGAAGCCACATGGGCACGAAGGACCTGTGCAGAAATGCGGACCATGTTGGGATCGGCCGTCCCAACACCACTACCAACATCGGCTTGAAACGGCGCATGCCAAGGAAGATCAATGACCCTAGCACCGGTAACATGCTGACTTCTCAAGGCAAACCAATCAGCTTTACCTGTTAGCACATCAACGGGACGAAGCGGCAACCCTTGGTTCTCTAGCAAGCTGAAAATCAAAGAAGGAAAACACAACAAGGCCGCGGACTTCGTGGTGGCAAACTTAGCAATAATATCAAAAAAATGCTGGCCAAAACTAAATTTGATCCCTCTCCAAAGCCTATACAAGAACTGGGCCTGAGGCCGCGTAACACATGTTGTGTTCTTTGAGGGAACCCAATTACAAATAGTAAGCTTATGCAAAATAGAGTAAAGAGACGAAAGGCGAGTACTAGGTAGCTGTTCAAACCACGCATTAACTAGACCACCAGACAAAAATGAAACCACCTCATTCATATCATCAACCGTCGAGTCACCCCGGTATGGCTTAGTGCCAAACAACTCATCAATCAAAGCAGGAGTGAAAGAAAACACCATGCCACGTACATATACTTTGCCATAATTGACAGACTCCAAATCAACCATAGAGGGCAAAAGATTGGCATAAAACTCGAGAACGACATCTCGTACAAAAGCCATGGCCGTGGAAATGGTGGAATACATACCTTTGTGTTGAAGATAGGCAATCAGATTGTGTTTCTCAAATAGCTCAACCGAGACTCGGCGCTCGGCTATCATGTGGCGGGTCTGGTAAGTGGCAAACAACTCGGCATCTTCAGCAGTCAAAAACTCTTCCAAAAAAGGCACCATGTCCTCAAGCTCAGGGGTCTGAGAAGGAGTACCCGAGGAGGACTGGGAGTGAGCACAGGCATCGGAAAAAATCGGTGTGGGAGCACGAGAAGCAATCAAAACAGAGGCAGCGTTGGAGGACGAAACATATGGTGAATGATGTGATATTGGTATAGAGGTACCAACATGGGGAGCAACATTGACCTCCTTAGCAACTTTATTTTTCTTCTTGTCCTTCTTGCAAGCATTAAGAATATCTTGAAGAGGCACATCAAACGAAGAATTAGGGGAATACTCAAACAAACCAGAATCAAGCTCAGGTTGATCTCTATGAACCGGAGACGGAGGAGGACTATCAGTCGGTGGCTTAGATGAGCTAGTCACTTCTCCGGTGATAAAATCCAAAATAGTGTAGGCAGGGGATGAATACTCTGTTTCAGTTGATCCAGGAGAAACTTTGACTTTTACCGGGCCAGATATCCTGTCGGCCTTCCTCACAAGCTGTTTCCAGCGAGTAAACTTCTTCGTCGGCAGACTCGGGGCAGAAGTAAACGGCAGCACGGACCCCTCAACTAGAGCAGCAGGAACAAAATCTTCATCATCAGGGTCGGACATCACAGTGACATCCTCCATGAGGTTCATATGCTTAATCGGCACATTGTAGCGTGGCCCCGCCTTGCTCTTCGGTAATGCAGGCGGCACAACGCCGGGTGGAATATTGCGCAGGCGTCGGGACCATTTCAGGGTAGGGTTCCCAACTCTTCCAAACGTCTCAGCAACAAAAGCTAAATTCGGGGGATTATCAACATCAATTTCATTCCCAGGCTGACCTGGGAACACCTGCGACACAGGAACGACGTCAACCGGTGACGGAGTTGGGACTACATATTGAAATTCGAGCGGCGGCGAGCGAGGCGGTGATGTTGTTACTGGTGGTGGGTTTGAAGATGAACCACTGTTTTGCATGTAATTGTTGTGTTTTTCTCGTATTTTTAATTAGGATTTTATTTTGGTTTTAGCAGTTTTTATGTCGATTATTTAGGTTTTTATGTTGTTTTTATAGTTTTGTTGTCTTTCGTGATTCTTGTTAATTTTATGTTTAATTGGGTTAAATGGTTTCAATTAATTGGAGGTTTGGTGTAATCCTTGGGTTTTGATATTTTAAAATTTCATTTAATAGGTGGATTAAGGAGTTGAATTCAAGCTAAGGCATGGAAGCCCAAACTCAAGCCTATTCTTGCCTACTTGCATGCCTAAATAGGTGTGAAAATGCTCCAAAATGCACAAAGTTTCTGGAATGGTAGCCTAGTCGAGCCTAGGCTAGCCCATTCCCATGCCTAAGAGCTTCAGCACCCCTAGGCAGCAACGTAGGCCAGCAGCCTACTCCAGCGCCCACCCAGCAGCACACCTAGGCAGCAACTTAGGCCAGCAGCCTACTCCAGCGCCCCCCCAGCAGCACACCTAGGCAGCAACTTAGGCCAGCAGCCTACTCCAGCGCCCACCCAGCAGCACACCTAGGCAGCAGCCTAAACTGGCGCCTAGCCACCCCAGCTCAGCCCAAGGACGTCCTTGCCAGCCCCAAGCACCCAGGCTCGCCCAAACTTAGCCACCTTKAGCCAAGACCAAGCCACCTTGAGCCATCTTGGTCAACACGGGTCAATTGTGGTCAAAATCATGAAATTAAGCCTAAAAAGCCCAAATTGACCCATTTAAACCCAATAAAAATTAGTATAAATAGCTCACAACTCTCATTTTGTAAGAACACCTCTCATTTTTTCCCAACCCAAGCATGGGTTTGGGATTAAAAAAAATCCTCTCTCTAGTTTTTAAGATCTATTTTCTCTCTCTTAGGTTTTAGATTCAATTTCAAGTTTTGATGTAATTTCTTTTCTAGATTTAGATTTACTTTCATACTTGGCCTTGGGTTTGTAAGCCTAAGAAGAATCCAAATACTCATTTGGATTGTTACTTTTGATACAATTTAATTCAAGCTTACTACTGTTTCCTTAAATTCAAGTAAGTTTCCTTTCAATTTCATGTTTTATGCTTTATTTCCATGCTTTGTTCTTCATGTTTCATGCATTTTTCTTCATTTCATGCCTTTTGTCTTAGCACCTTGAATTCATGATGAAACTTATGATTTGGCTATGGAATCTAGATGAGTGACACATCTAGATCATAGATCGGCTCTTGGATCGTCTTGATTTTGAGTTTTTTCCTATGCTTTATTTTAATTTTTATTTTCATGCATAGTTTTAGGTTAAATCATAGATATACTCTTTGTTGCTTGTTATTTTCTTTAAAGTTTTGAACTTTCTTGTTAATTTCTATTGCTCTTTCCATTCATGCTTTCGATTTTTGCTAATTTTCATTATTTAGGATTTTATGCATAGTTGTACCTTGTGCTTGCATGCTTGTACTTGGTGAAACATTGCATTTTCTTGCTTATTTTCATTACTTGCTTGCATTTACATATTGAGGCATCCTACCCACTTGTTATTTCAATTTTTAGGATAGTTTAATTAGTTTAATTGCTTTATTTTTATTTTCCTTTTATTTTCAAAGCTCGAAACACCTTGAAACTTGCAATTGAATCGAATTCCGATAATACCAAGCCATGAACTCATTGAATTTATTTCAACACCACTAAAACTATGAAAACAAAATGGCACCGTTGCGACACAGCTTGGTTAAGGCTTTCGGTTTATTGTCGTTTCATTGTGTTTTTAGCTTTCTTTGGTATTTGATGCTTTTTCTTTAAGTATGCAAGGTCCTTTTAACTATGGTGGATACATTCCCAACATGGGAGGGCATGGTGCAAACCATGTTGGGAATGCGACGTTGTATAATGGGTATGGCAACGTGGGAGGGCATGGTGCAAACCACGTTGCCAATGGTGGTTATGGTTATGGGAAACCCAACATGGGAGRGCATGGTGCAAACCATGTTGGGTTTGRTGGCGTCGTGGGTATGAATGGTTCTCCCGGAGGGTATGGTGCTTCAAATCCTTATCCGAATATGCAAACTCCGTTTCCCTTCTCGTTTGGTGTTCCCCGAATTCCCCCTTTAACCGATAAAGATCACGAGGAATATGAGTCGTTTGGCGGTCCGAGTTCCTATGAGGTAAGTGGCCCCCCCATCCGTACTATGGGGGATGTTAACCAACCTTTTTTGGGATGTGGATGGTGTGGATTGCGTGTTCATGATACTTACTCTTGCCGTTTGGAGGATGTGTATGACGACCATGGATGTCCGGTCGGACCCGATTGTGCTATGTCATCTTTTGCTCCACCGCCATCTCATTATCCGGTTTGTACTCCTCATGTGGGCCCTTATCATCCGAATATCCCGGTGATTTCTACTACTCCACCTCCCGATCCGGATCCATGGGCCATTACAAGCCAATTCTCAAGTCCATCTTCCCCTATCCCTCCGGTCCCATTCCCCGATAAGTGTGGGGTACTTGATTTGGTTGCCTCGCCGTCGGAAGAGGACTTGTTTTCATTTTCGGATGATTTTAATTCTCTTGATCCTTTGCCCTTTACTTCAAAAGAGTCTTGTGAAGAATGGGTATATATGGAATTCATCGAGGACAAGGTCGAACGGGTTTATATTGAGAATTGGATTAATGAGGACGTGGTTGGCCCGGTTGTCGATATAGAGGGGTGTTGTGAGGATAAGCCCCTTGTTCTTCTTGATGAGCCCGTTGTGCCTCTATTCGACCCCATTTTGTGTGGAGATGAGTCTCGATGTGTCGTTGAGGGCAACGACGACTTTTTAGAGGGGGAGGTGGGGGTTATTGATGATGAGCTTGAAAAAATTGACGATTATCTTGAGGAGGATGAAGAGAGTAAGTCGATTATTATCCTTGCAAACTCGCACCGAGAAGAAGAGGAAGAGAGGATGGTTGAAGGGTTTAGAATTCTTAAGGATGCCATTGAGTGGAGACCCGGAGTGATTGAGGGAGTTAGCTCTTTGAATTTGAGTCTTGAAGCTATGGTTAGAGCCGGGATGTGGAGGTTTTTAGTAGAGGGCTTGATGTTCGTACTCGCCGAGAGTGAGTGGGTGAATCCCATTCACATGGTGCCCAAGACGAGCGGCTCGTTGGTTCTTGAAGATGAAGACGGAGAATCGTTGGCCATGACGGCAACGACGAGATGGAGTATGTTGATCGATTCTAAGAAGTTTAATCCGGCTACTAAGAGAGATCATTTCCCTCCCTCGTTTGTCGATCAAAGGTTGAAGAAGCTATCCGGCCATTAATCCTATCGTTTCTTTGATGAGTCTTCGGGTCATTTTAAAATCACCATCCCACCCGAGGACCTAGCCGAGACGAGCTTCAATTGCCCATTTAGAACGTTTGTTTTTTGGCGGATCTTATATGAGCTATGCAATGCGCCAATAATGTTCCAAAGAGTGGATCCTCCCGACAAGGAGGAGATTGTGTTGATGGACCCTCCCGTTATATTCCCGCCTTGACCAAAAAGGGAGTACGTCGAGCTAATGACATAAAACAAGCGCTTCTTGGGAGGCAACCCAAGTTCTTTCCATTTCTTTATTTCTTTCTTTCTTTTATTAAAAAATCTAAAAACATTAAAAAATTCAAAAATCCAAAAACATTTGAAAAATTGAAAAACCAGAAAAAAAAAGAAATATTTTGTTTTGAGTTCGTGTACATATCTCCTTGTATTTTTAATTTCGTGCGATTCTCTTTTCTAGGTTTTGTTTGTCGACTCCAACCTTGGTCGCATGGATAAATGAGTAGCGTTCGTGGAGCCGGGAGTTACTAGCCATGCTCAATTTTCGCTTGGATTGCTTAAATGATTAGGTGGACCCCACCGAGCTCGACCTAAACTCGCTCGTTTGAGAAAGTTTCTATTCACCCCCCTTTTACTTGATTTTCATTAAAATGCAGGTAATGCATGGTTTAAGTGTGGGGTGGGTAGGTGGTTAGGGTCCCGGTTTTTGTTAAGCATGATTTGTTGTTCTTAACTCGAGCCTTGGCGAAGTGACGCATTCTTGGCGAAGTGACGCTTACTATTTGCGCATTTATATGGTTGAGTCAATTTTTGTGTCTTTTTAGTCGTTATTACATTGTTGAACAACTCCACGTGCTTGGAAGTTTGAATAGTTTACTTGTCGGATTTTTGCATGTTTATGGCCTCTTGTGTGAGGGGTTGAATTTTTGTGCTTCGTCCAAAAACCGCCTATATATATATATATATATATAATATATATATATATATATATATATATATATATATATATATATATATATATATATATATATAATACTAATCAACATTTCGGCGCGTATATCCAGGCCTCCAATTTTCACATAGGGCGCCGGAACCTGTTCGCCGGGGCGGCGGAGCTCTGCCGGCAATTCTGGAATAGATAAAGGCGGCGGCGAGTTTGTTGTCCTGCAGATTCTCAGACACACAAGAGAAGACAAGAAAATCGAGAAAATTGGAGAGAGATAAGGAGAGCTTAAGAGTTAAATTTGCAGGGGATTAGTGATCAAACGGTAAAAAGAGAACCAGTATTTATCCTAAAAAAAAAATGACCGTTGAAGGAGAGAGAAGGTAAGAAAATAAAAGGAAAAATCCATAATTTCACCCCTTGCGGATTTTTGAGCTTAAGCATGTTTTTTTTTATTTCCTTTTAAAAAGCACCACTCCCCCTCAGTTTAGGCTACGTGATCATATAAAAATCCCATTATCTCTACCTTTTTAAACAAAATTAAATTGCACAGCCCTGAACATAAAATCGGCCAAAGTACAAGGTTAGAAAAATTGAACCATCAGCCCAGTAGTTTCTATCTTGTGCAATGTAAATTTTCACTCACCAAATTTGCCTCGTTATTACCTGTCCAGCCGTCCGAATTTAACTTCACTAAAACACTTAGTTAGCTCAATTCAAAACAAAATTAAGATTTTTCAAGATAGACAAAAAACACAAGCAACAATACGCACAGCAAGATGGCATCTTCACAAAGTATGAATGTCCTATGGGATGCCTAAAAATTATGATCTAAAAGAATATACAAAAACATATTATGATTTCAGTGACTTGATCCAATGTTGCTTTTTATTACTGATAACATTATAAACCAACATTGCCTTAGGTGAAGTCAATGGAAACTTACCCTTTAACCCAAGTTAATGACTACGTCAAGATCTCTCAAGAAGGTGATATTTAAAGATTGGATAATTTTGTATCCAGATTTTCTTCATCCTTGAAGGGATTTGAATCTTTTAATCTACAACAATTGCTGTTAAAAATCTCTTGTTTTTGGACCTGGGAGAAAACCAGTTTCTGCGGGCAAATCCCACAATCACCTAATTGAAGAGGTTGGTTGTTTTTGCCCTCACTTTTATTACAACACAGGACCTTATTGCACTTTCAATCAAACTCAATGCATTAGGATTATGTATGAAAAGAAAGATAAAAATGCATGCAAAAGTATACAGATGTTGTGACTGATGTTGATATAGGGTGTCACAACATCACAAACCAAYATTRGTTCAGACAATGCACATACCGAGATCTMTCCTCAAAYGAGAGAAGGTCTYGAAAYCTAATGCCTTWGTGAARATSTCAGCAAGCTGATTATCTRTTCCAATATGCTCAAGGCTAAWAATCTTCCTCTCAACTAAGTCTCGAWTAAAGTGGTACCTTATGTCAATGTGTTTGATTCGAGAATGCTGGACCGGATTTTTCGAGATGTCAATGGCACTGAAATTGTCACACAGCACAGTCAAGATACTACTGTACAGACCGTAGTCTTCTATCATCTGGTTCATCCACAGTAATTGTGTGCACGCACTTCCAGCTGCAATGTACTCGGCTTCAGCTGTAGAAAGAGATATACAATTTTGCTTCTTGCTGTACCAAGAGATTAAATTGTTACCCAGAAAAAAACATCCCCCAGTAGTACTCTTTCTATCTACCACATATCCAGCCCAATACGAATCAGTGTACCCTACAAGTTCAGTACAGTATCTTTTGTGTACCACACACCTAGTTCAGTTGTACCAGCAATGTACCTTATTATTCTTTTAACTGCTTTTAAGTGAGACTCTTTTGGATTAGACTGATATCTAGCACATAAGCACACACTATACATAATATCTAGTCTACTTGCTGTCAAATACAACAAAATCCCTATCATACTTCTATACATGGTGTTATCAACACCCTTACCAACATCATCTCTCGACAGCTTCACAGTTTTTCCCAATAGCGTTTTCTTGTGAGTTTCACTTTCTAAACCAAACTTTTTAACTAAGTTCTTAGCATATTTAGCCTGGAAAAGGAAAATGCCGTCATCAAGCTGTTTGATTTTTAAACCAAGAAAGTATGAGAGGTTACCTTCCATGCTCATCTCGAATGTATCGGACATTCGAGTAACAAACTCCTTGACCATCTGCTCGTTAGTGGATCCAAAAATAATATCATCCACATAAATTTGTACGATTAAGATGTGCTTATTGGATTTAAGAAGGAATAAAGTTTTATCAACTTCCCCTCATCTAAAGTTCAAATAAAGCAAATGTTGAGTTAGCCTTTCATATCAAGCTCTTGGAGCTTGTTTTAAACCATAAAGAGCACTTTTCAGTTTTAAAACAAAATTTTGTTTTTGAAGATCCACAAATCCTTTAGGCTGCTCAACATACACTTCTTCACTCAAGACTCCATTTAAGAAAGTACTCTTAATGTCCATTTGATGCAATGAAGTCTTCATATAACAAGCAACAGAAAGTAAAAGTCTTACCGGCTCAATGCGGGCAACAGGGAAAAATGTTTCATCAAAATCGATCCCTTCAATTTGTGTATACCCTTGTGAAACCAGTCGAGCTTTGTTCCTCACAATGTTGCCTGCTTCATCAGTCTTGTTCTTGAATATCCACTTTGTTCCCGTCATGTGGGAATTTTCTGGTCGTGGCACTAAATCCCAAACGTCATTTTTGGCGAACTGGTCCAGCTCTTCTTGCATTGCCCGAATCCAAAACTCATCCTTGAGCGCATCCTCCACTCGCTTGGGCTCTATTTTAGAAAGGTACAAAGATTCATGAATCTTAGAACAATTTGTAGACAGACACACGTACCTGACCATTTCCTTGAAATTTATTTGTCTCCGTCTTGTACTCCTTTTGTCTAAATCACTGATAATTTGGCCCAATGGGGTGGTTTTTCTGAATCCTGGTTGGGATATCTCTCTGATGAAGATCAATGGGATCAGTTGGATCCTCGTCTTCTGAATCAGAAACTGATTCTGTGGCGGCTTGGCTTGATGTTGGTTCTGATGTTGAGATCCCAGTATCAACATTGGTATCAACATCTCTCAATTCTCTGGATTCAGCACCTGCATCTCGGTTCTCAATTCCTGCACTATCATCTGAAGTAGGAGTGACATTTTCTTGAGGGTTTTGATCATAAACAAGATCATTATCCTCGGTAGGTTTGACTCCACTCATTAGATCGTCGAACTTGACATTAACTGACTCAAACATGCTTCGAGTTCTAAGATTAAACAACCTATATGCATGACTATTTTGGGAATAACCCATGAAAATGCACTTGTCACTTTTTGAGTCCAGTTTAGCTAGATGATTTCTATCGTTGAGCACATAGCAAATACATCCAAACACATGAGAATAGCTCAAGTTTGGTTTTTTACTCATCAACAACTCATAGGGAGTAGCACGTGAACCTGGTCTAAAATAAGCCCTATTTGTAATATGGCATGCAGTGTTCATTGCTTCAGCCCAAAAGCGTTTTGCTATGCTATTTGAAATGAGCATAGTTCTAGTCATTTCAGCAAGAGTCCTATTTTTGCGTTCGGCTACGCCATTTTATTGTGGAGTAATAGGTGAAGAAAATTCATGACTTATTCCCTCCGAAGTGCAGTATTTAGAGAAAGATGCATTTTCAAACTCCTTACTGTGATCAGTTCCAATCCTACCAATGTTCACATTGAACCTTACACATAGCTTCTTCGCAAGTTTTTTGAAAGTCTCAAAAGTTTCAGAATTTTCTTTTAGAAATTCTACCCAAGTGAACCTAGAAAGATCGTCGACAATAACTAAAACATACCTCTTACCACTAAGGCTCTCGAACTCAAGTGGACCCAAGAGATCCATATGAAGGAGTTCAAAGCAAGAAGATGTAGTGAGACTTTGTTGGACTGGATGTGGTACTCTGACCTGCTTTCCTTTCTGGCACGCCTCACAAACAGGAATGATCTCCGTGTTTAGCTTTGGAAGCCCAGTCACTACTTCTTCTTTGGCCAACCTGTCCATCATCTTGTAATTGACATGCCCCAGTTTATGATGACACACCTCAGCATCACTTAGTTGAGATAACTTGCAAAAAGCATCACTGTTGATTTGATAACAATTATCTGAAGTCCTCTGCCCGATAAGGATACATGGACCATTCTCTTCATAGACTTCACACTTCTCACGGTTGAATTTGACACTAAAGCCTCCGTCGCACAGTTGACTTATGCTAATCAAATTTGCAGTAAGTCCTTCTACTAGCAACATATTTTCTGGGGTTACAATGCCGGGAACATGGAGAGTTCCTTGACCAACAATTTGGCCATTTGCGCCTCCACCATACTTTACCTTTCCACCTCGAAATCTAACAATGTTGGAAAGAAGCTCCTCTGACCCAGTCATATGCTTGGAGCAACCACTATCGAAATACCAGGCTCCAGGGACATGAGACTTCAGGGAGGTATGGATCATATTACACTTGACGTTATTTTCCTTGACCCACACTTGTTTGAATCTGGTGTTGGCATTAATGTTGGTATGACGAAAACCAACATTGGATTTAGCAGCCGCATTAGTTCTCTGAAAGTGTCTTCTCTCGCCTATGATCTTCCAGCAAAAAGGCCTAATGTGCCCTGGTTCACCACAATGATGGCACATAAACTGTCTCCTTCGCTTTTTGTGTCGTTTGGAAGATTTCTGTTCTTGACTTGAAACTTGCGTTGGTTGATTAGGTTTGAAACCAATTCCATGCTTCGAGGTTTCTAGGAAGCTTATCTCTAAGATCTCATCAAGCTTCGCCTTGCCTTGTTCAGATTTGATATGGTTCCTCGGACCTTTGTCAACTCGGTTTTCGTCTTTTCTAACTCAGCATCCTTCTCGGTAAGAGATATTTCCAAATGGACAATTATGTCAAGATGATCATCCTTTTCTTTGTTCAGTTTTTTTACTTCTTTCATGAGATCCTTGACCTTGAGTACCTGTTTTCCCCAGCTGACAAACAGTCGCTGGTGTTCAACACTTAGCAGCTCGTATTCCTTATGGTAATCAGTAGTTTCAGCATTCAAGCACACGATGTTGGTTTCAAGGATATCAACATGGACGTCGTCGTCCCACACAACATGGGTAAACAAGGATGGAACAAGTTCAGTTGCCTCGGAATCATTGACATCCTCAGTGAAGTCAGTAGCAACCATGCTTTTCTTCCTAAAAGTGTTAGGGCATTCATTCTTGTAGTGTCTCCAACCTTTACATTCATGACATTGCACCTCACTGAGAGGTCTCGTGGGGTTGGATGCATTGGGAATTGAGGATGTGGACTGAGATCTGGGAAGAGCACGTCCACTAAATTTTGGTATAAACACCTGTGTCCTGGTCTTCGTGCTTGAGCCTCCAAGGCTGTTCTTCTTCTTCAAGAAACTATTGAAACGTTGGGTAGCAAATGACAATTCGTCTTCTTTAAGCGTGGTGTATTCCATCTTTTTCAGAATCCCATTGAAATCAAACTCCTCATCATCTTCGTAGTTGTCTGGATTAGTATCAGAGGAAAAGGCAACATTCTTCTCTTCTGAGTTGGAAACAAGGTGTTCCATCTCGTACTGTTTAAGGTTTCCAACTAAGGTGTTGAACTCAATGTTATCAATATCTTTAGACTCTTCTATGGAAACCACCTTCATATTATATTTCTTCGAAATAGACCTCAGCAGTTTTCCTACAAGTCGAGAGTTAGTTATTGCCTCACCAAGTTTCTGCACTCGTTTGTGACGTCTGACAATCTCATGGCGTAGTCCATGATCGACTCCTTCTCATCCATTCTCATCGCTTCGAAAGTGGACATCAACATTCTCAGCCTTGATTTCTTCACGCTCGCAGCTCCATCACACACACTTTGGAGTGCATCCCATGCATCCTTTGCTGACTCGTAATTCTTGATGACTCGATAGTAGCTTGCATCTACATAGCTACACAAGGTATTGATACATTTGAAATTCTAGTTTGCAGCAGCTGCTTCCTCAGGAGTCCAATCTACTTCCTTTTTGGGAAAGGTATCGCCTTCCTCATCAGTAAAACGTGGCTTTTCCCATCCAAGGAGGATGGTTTTCCATACACGTTCGTCAATCCTTTTTAAGTGCCACCGCATCCTCTGTTTCCAGAGAGAATAGTTCTCCCCATTGAGAATCGGAGGCCTTGGGTTGCCTTGAGCATCCATAGCACCTAAAAAAAGGATCAGTACTTAAAAGGTTAAGTAACCCGCTCTAGATGCCAATTGTAAAATTTGAAGGTCTATGATTTTGAAAATAAGTCTCAGATTTACGATGTTGTTATCAATGTTAAACAACACTGACTAACAACATCAACCAGAGTAAAATAAATAATATGCAGCGAAAATTAAATTTAAGAACACGATAAAACAAATTCAGTTCACAAGTAAAAGTACTTGTGAACTTGGGTGTACAAGCCCGAAAACTATATTACTTTCTTGTTTTTCGACCAATACAAAAATATTAAGTAATATATGAAAACTAAAGTATCAAAACAAATGATACTAAATACTTGTCGCCTAGGTTGATCAAGTTCTTCTTCGTTGGTCACGCAACTTCGAATAGCTTGTTGATCTTGAACAATGGCTCCAAGTAGTCTTCGTGTTCTTTTCTCCTTGCCGTACGTCTGGCGTTGCTTCATGCGTCTTCTGCTCAATAATCCCGTGCGTAAAAGTCATCTCAAGCTTTAGAGTTCATCTTGTCTTAAATAGACAATCCTAGAATTTTAAACTTGGTAGATAAGCATACTAAAATCTAGACACAATCTAGGAAAATTCCTATAAATAAACTAGGAAACACAATCTAGAGTTCCTAATTAATTGTGTGCCTAAGAAAGGCAAATAACAAAAAAGAAATTATTGTCAAGAATAAATTTCTCAACAGTATTATAACATAAAGTTGCAACTACCACTAAGTTTAATAAACTCTAAAGTTTGATATAGTAGCTTGCAACCACCATCGAATTCCTAATATAATAAGTTTTATCTAGTAATGTAGATGTGAGAATTTGAATTTGATATATGGAGATCAAGAACCCCACTTGACCTTACTACACTAAACGTCTAAGAGCATCTGTAATACAATGGTTCAGACATCCATTTTAGGAGAAATAGACAAAAGAAAACGATTGGGTCCGACCCACTTTTGTTTTAATTTTCTTTAACACCACTTCTCTCAATTTTATCCCAATTTTTTCTCGAATTTACTACACCATATTCTGTCTCAAGTTCATAAATATAGTTATATCCATAGTCTTTTCACTACTATTTTTTTTAAATCATTTATATTTTTCTCATATTTCTTATTAATTCTCTCTCTCTCTCTCTCTTCTTAATAGATCTTATCATTTTAACTGTAGTTAAATATAATGTATCCTCAAATCCACTTCTGAAATGTATATTTGCAATTAAAATGCTCAAAGAGGTAATTAGTATTCTTTTCGTTTGGATGTGGTAGCAGTTTCTCCTCATAAGTCCAACAATGATAATTGATCTGCAATATTCGTATTGGGGTTTTAATGATATTACCAAGAGGCCCATTATTTCTGGGCCTGGTATCTTTGGCCCAAACCTTCACCCAAAATTTGCAAATTCTATCTACTACGATTAAGTTGGCAAATTACTAGGTACATCCTATTAAACAAAGTAAGATAGTTCACTATCAAATAATTTAATATATGTTGTGATACTAGAGAAAAGAAAGAAGAGTGTGAGAGGAATGAGAGTGATCAAAAAGTGTACTTTATTATGAGGACTAGAGTCCTTTTATAGGTACAAGATTAGTTTTTAGGGGTAGGAAGGTCATTCACATAATATATAAACATTATAATTATTAATTACAACACTCCCCCTTGAATGACCTTAAAAATGCTGCCTCGTAAAACCTTCCAAGAAAACCCAATGAGACAAGACCTGGTCGAAGGAAAAAGAGTACAAACCTACTCCCCCTGAAAGTCAAGATCTTTGAGTCTATCCATGCCAATCTTGTGTACCAATCTTCTAATTGATGATGTTGGCAATGCTTTCGTGAATAAGTCCGCCAAATTATCATATGAGCGAATTTGCTGGATATCGATATCGCCAGTCTTTTGGAAATCTTGTGTGTAGAAGTTCTCGAGAGATATATATCTTTTCTTGTCACCTTTTATGTAGTCACATATGAATTGTGTCATATACGAAATATTTATTTTCACTCTTATAGTGTTGCTGTCTCATTAAAATTTTACCTGAAAAACCCTGTGGGATAAGAAACTGATCGAAGGAAAAAGAGTACAGCTGCTCCCTATGACTTCAATTGGTAGTAGTTCTCGAGTTTATCATTTTTCTATCTTCAAACTTTAAAATATAATATTATGAAAGAATGTGCCTCGTCAAAAACCTTCATGGAAAAATCCGAGTGAAGGAAAAATAGTACATTATTCTTTGTATATGCTCATAATGTTGCCTCATTTAAAATCTTACTAGGAAGATCCGACAAAACCTCAGTTAAGGGAAAAAGATTGCAATGCATATCTCATCATATTAATGATAATGTTACAAATATGCTTCAAGCATATCAAAATCCTTCCAGGATTTCATTTCATTCATGATATTGTTCTATATTGTCGGTTGAGCGAAACTTCATTTTTCAATATCATCCACCAAGGAAAATTATGCTCTTGTAGCACAAATCTTTATTTATATATTATTTATAAATTTTTTCATATGAATGAACTTCTAGTCAAACATATAGCAATCTATAAGATTGCATATTCAATCTTGGCCAAACAATTGTGTCAATAACTTTTAATTAATTCAAAAATATCATCCTCGCTATCATTAAGCTCATGAGTATAAATATAGTCGACTAATTTCTTATTGATTCTATTTGATCCAATTATATAGACATAACTTATCGAGATCTCTTTGTTCTAAAATTATCATCAGGTACTTAAACCTCTTCAAGGGTTTATAATTTGTTATGTTTGTTTACTCTACTGGAGTATAATGTTTAGTGAGAAGACCATCACAAATAATTGCTCCATATATAGGATAAATATTAGAATTGATCGTTATCATGCTTTAGGCATGCCATCTTAATCCTCTTATAGGATTTTATATAACTTTCAAGTTTGAGTCTTTAAACTTGAAAACCATTGATAACCTTATAGTCAGTAATCTAAAATGCAAATTCTTGCTAGAAACTTCAGATTTGCTTTAAAATTTGCGAGAATTATATTTATGCATTCCATATTTTTGGTTACCATGACATATACATTTCATATTTTTTTGTTACCATAACATATGCCTATCTTCCCCCTAATGCTGAGAATATACAATGACTAACAAATTATGAGAAAAATATATCTTTGATGATTTAGATCTGATTTTGATTTTTGATTCTTGATTTTTTGTGTTTTTTCCCTTTTTGTTTTTTTGCACTATTTCATATGTGTTTTATATTTGGATCAAGAAGTTATAAAATTAAAACCTAGTGGTTTTATATTAGTTTTTTGGATTGAGTGTATTAACTCCTTCAATTTTTTTGGCATAGGAAGATGGTTGGCAGTGATAATGGTGAGATTGTAGTGGTTGTATTTCCTCTTTTGAGCAATATTATAGTTAGAAATGGAACTCTTTTCATATTTAGCAATATATATATATTTTTTTTTTAGATTTGCAAATTTAGATGAATGGGGGTAAGTGGTAATCCTTCTTTTTTTTGGGTAGATTTTTAGGTTTTGTTTTCCAAAATTTTATTTTTATTATTAGATTAGAAATCAACCAAACGTACTCATATTCTAATATAAAAGATTTAAGAATATGAGAATATCATCTCACAACAACTATTTTCTTCTCGTAAATAAATTGAAAGAAAAAGTGAAATTATAAGTGATAATATATAGCACACGACTCCACTTCCGAAAATCTTGAGTTCAAGTTTTGTTCACCCTCTTTGACGAGGTTGAACATAACCCTCTGTCAAATTTTACTCTGTGTGGGCTCCAAATCTCTCTCTTTTTCTCCTTCACTTCTTTCTTTTTCATTTTCAATTTTCAGTTTACCCACTTCTCCATTTCCAATTTCTGCTTCTCTTTCCTCTGTATCTTTTTATTTCCAAATCAATTCAATTCTTTTTAATTTTTCTACTTAGAAATAATATGATTTTTTCTAACAAAAGAAAATTATACTTATTGTCAATTAACAATTAATTCTAGAGTGGATCTCGTGGAGATCAATAATCTTGTGATTAAATTATCAATAATATAGTATAATATCAGAAAATATTATAATAAAAAAAATATGTTAATATATTATTCTCTAAGTCATATTTTTATTAATATTTTGAGTTTTGTTAACTCTTACTATGATTATTTCTTAGGTAAAATTACATTTTTGTCCTATAAGTTTGAACCCTTTTAATTTTTGTCCTGTAAATATAGGCGGTTCGAAATTGTCCTGTATCTTAAAACATCTTCGCGTTTTATGTCCTCTAAATATAGGCAGTTCGAGAATTGTCCTGTATTTTAAAAAAATTTCGCGTCTTTTGTCCTCTAAATCTTCGCGTTTTATGGTCTTAGAGGACATAAAACACGAAGATTTTTAAGATACATGATAATTTCCGAACCGCCTATATTTAGAGGACATAAAACGCAAAGATGTTTTAAGATACATGATAATTTTCGAACCGTCTATATTTACAGGACAAAAATTAAAAGGAATCAAACTTACAGGATAAATATTGATATTATCCCTATTATGATCCAATAGTTTTATGTTTTACTAACTAGTTTTATTTAATGGATGAGTATGAAGTTCTTGTTAATTTAGTTGGAAAATTCTAACTAATTGTAGTGACCTGATTCAACTCAAGTACTCTCTAGATAAGTGATAAGTGTCTAATATTAAATATGTATTTAATATTTTAGTTAATTATTAGTTTAAAACAGGTGTGTTACATGCGATTTATTAAAAGATAAATATAAAAAAATATTTGTTATAGTTACGGAGATTTAAATGTAAAAATAAAAAACTCAAAAGATGTCGTGCTCTCTGTCTATGCCTTTAACCGATGTTCAATCACTATTTATTGATTATTATTATTATTAAATTATTTATATTTTAATGTTTAGATTATATTCGTTGATAATCTTTTAGTTACATATTTGGAGAAATTCAAAAGATGTCATATTCTCAATCATGTCACATTGTATCAATATCTAATCAATATTTATTAATTATTATCAGATATTTTTATATTTTTGGTTTAGATTGGGTTCGTTGATAATATTTAGTTACATATTTAGATTATTACAAATAACTCGCAATTTACTTATGTACAATATTTTAAATTCTAATATTAAAATTATTGTAACTTTTATTATAAATATAACTTATTTACATTATTTTTATAATTGAGTTTTTCTTTTTAAATAAGATACCTAATTAAGATTTTCTTTATTGAATTTGTTAGAAAAAATCATATCATTTTTAATTATTATTTTTAAGTAGACAATTCAAACGAATTGAATTGATTTGAAAACAAAAAGAAACGTATAAATTAGAAAAGGAGAATCAGAGAGAAGAACTGGAAAAGGAAAAAAGAAAGAGAGGGAAGAAAAGAAATGAAGGAAAGAAAAAAAAAGAAAAAAAAAAGGGTGAGCTGAACTCACAACCCTTTCAAATTGACGGAGGGTTAGAATATCTCCAATGCTTGGTTTTATATTAATAAAAAGTCATCCATGTGAGCAAGTCAAAAGAAGTACAAATAATTTTTAATTTATTTACTTTGGTCAAACTTATCTATAATTTATATATAGTTTTATTTTATTATTAAAAAAATAAATGACACATGCACAAAATTACTGTTGTTGACTTTACGCATTGGAGATAACTTTTGAATAGACATGTGTTAAAAAACTTTTAGCGTCAAAAGACTAGTATTGAAGATAATCTTATGTTCACCATGGTCAAAGAGGATGAACAAATTTGATTTCAAAAATTTTGTAATATAAACACACAATCTCACTCTCATAAATCTTAACCAAAATTGACAAAATTTAAATACATTTAAAACGGCCAAAAATCAGTATATTGAGGAAAAGAAAAAAGCTCCTGCTCCTCAGAGTTTTTCTCTTATTACTTCTAGAATCTCGTCATTTTACACATATATACATGGAAAAATGAATCCTATTAGATAATAAGAACCAAATAACTATAAAATACAAGGGTCAAATTCTAAGTAAGCACTTTTCTAAATTATAAATGGTACTCACTTGAAAATCATGATCGTAACATCAAATTAAATTATTTCATTCATTATAAACTACGGACAAATGATTAAGAAATTATTGCATAGTCCCAAAAACTAGGTAAAAGATAAAATATAAATTATTTATAATCAATATCCTGGCAATCAAATCAATCTAAGTAAATCACTAATCACATGCCCCCGTAAGAAAGGCAAATTGAATATTATATTTTGTGTTTGGTGTTGTGTGGAATAGGGTCAATGAACCCTTAAATGTGCCACGAGCGGTGAACCTAATGGCCCATACATATTTGGTGCGCTAAAGAAGCCTTTTTGGGCCTGTCGAGGCCCATGATTCGTTTGAATCCAATTTTCATTCTCCAGAGCCATATATTTAATATTATGAAAAGTTACTTTTTGCGATTTGTATTATAATTACATTATTATTTATTTATATATTTTTTTTGTTTTACAATTGCAACCTGTATAATATGAGATTTGTAAATACAACCTTAATCTTATTTTTTATTCAAAAGGTTGTCGGTCTCACGTATGTGTAACGTTCTATTTTTATGGTTTTTTTACAAAATATTAGAGGTAGATTGTAAATAACAAATCATGTAAAATACGGTTTATTATTCAAAAAAAATATACTTTAGGTTGTAAAGTGTAAAACTTGTATAATATTGGTTGTAAAGATTTTTTTCTCCGAATTAAGAGGATAAATTTTGGTACACTTAAATTCTTTTATTGTAATTGTTTATTTTATTTATAATCCGAAATATCGAATAAACATAAAAATAATATATAGATATTTCAAATAACATTGAAAAACTATAAAAAATAAAAGAGAAATAATTTATAATTAGATTTTGAATACTTGGGGACTTATTAGAATTATTTTAAATTCGGAGAGGGGGTACGCTTACCCTCATCTCCGTTATGTGAATTAAAAATAATTATATACACTTTACAACTAGTGATGGTAACGAGGACGGGCGGGGGCGGGTACGCTTACCCTCATCCCCGTCCCCAATTGAAAAAGTCATCCTCATCCCCGCCGCCCCGTCCCGCTTCAAACTAAACGAGCATCCCGTTCCCGCCTCCGCGGGTATATTAGTTGCCCCGCCCCCACCCGCAATACCCAATCACCCGCCCCCATCTGTATACCCGATTCACACCCGCTTGTAACCGCCCTTAAAAAATAAAAAAAAAAAATTACGAAATTTGAATTTTAGGTCTACTTAAATATATAAAAAAAAAAATTATAAGAAAATTAAAATAGCATGACAAACATTTAGCTATTACATTTGAAAATGGTTCAAAGAAAAAAAAAATATATATATATATATATATATATATATATATATATAAACAATAATATATGCAGATTTGAAATCGGTTTCAAATGGAGACGAGTACCAGTTTGGGGGAACATTATCTCCATCCCCGCCCTTGTAAAAATCCGTAATTTCATACCCGTCCTCTATCCCCGCTTAAAGCGGGTATTCCCCATTCCCATGGGGGAGGGGCGGGCGGGTTCCCATTTTAACCAGATTTATTATCATCACTATTTAAAATCTTAAGTATTTTTTGTTGCAAAACAACTCGTATTTTACATGATTGTTTTTTGCAACCAAAAATGCCATCAAAATGGCACGTTCGATACTAGCTCGTGAGCGCGGTGATTTTTTGGGCGAAAAATAAACCAGATGTTGCTTTTAACACAACCGTACGAGTTGCAACTGACAACCAAAAAAATATTAAATTGCAAAGTATAAAAATACTTATATGTAAAAAATAATTTTGCATTAATAATAATATAAAAACATTACACTAAAATCGAAATCTAAAAATAAAATCCATGACCGATTTTTCCATAAAATTCAAAATATGTACAGATGCTGGCCGTGTTCACCAATGAATCAAATAGCTATTTTTCAGACAAACATTAAATTGACAGATACAGTGCTCTCACTACTCACTCATCAGACACATGAACTGAAAATAAGACAGGACCGAAAGGTAAGATCAAAAGGAACATGACGCATGAGCTAGTATTAATCAAATATGGACCATTTTAATTAATGCACTGCATGTTCCTTCTATATATATATCTATATATTTCTCTTTGCTTATTTTTCCTCCTTTCAATTGAGATGTTACGTCCATTGTTAAAAAGAAGATCGATAGAATAAAAGGAAAAGAATACAAGTTGTTTTCGTGCAAAGAATTGAGACATTGTCGATAAACGGTAATAAACTTTTGCATTAGGCATGATTCAATGTTTTACATTATTGAACCTGAATCGGCTCCTTATTCATCAGAATGCAATAAATAAATAAATAAATAAACTGACGTTTGTGTCCTGGTGGTGACTTTTGATCCATTTTCCGTCACAGTTCGATAGGGTGTGGGAATGCTAAAAATATAAATAAAATGTAATCAACCCAAGTGAAGTATGTAAAATAATTTCCATTTATTGACCTATCATAGTGTGAAATAATTCATCCATTGTAGTATGTTTGGTGTACAGAGTTGATAAATTAATTGATATCTGAAAAACAATTTGATTATTAATAAATTGGTTAGGAGGTAATATGTAATAGTTAAAAAAATAGATGTTAGCTGATAATTGATAAATAACTAATTAAAAGAATAGTCATTGAAATAAAAGTGTTTGACAAATTTAGAAGCTAACTCAAAAATACAAATTACACAAGAGTACGTGTTTAAAACAATAGTGTTTATGTTATTTTTTTATTCTTTTATATATAATTTTTGCACTGTAAATTTAATTATTTTGTTTCTATTACCAATATCGTTTAAAATATTAATACGCTAGTTTTCAATAATTACATAATACTTTTTAATGGGTTTGAGAGATATATATATATATATTTTAATATTGTAGGCCAATTTTAGAGTCAACTATAATAAATAATAATAATAATAGCAACAATAATAATAATAATAAAAATAAATAATTGCACAATACTAAAATAAGTCTAAATATTTAAGTAATAGTTAATAAAGTGATGAAAGAAAAAAAGAACTTTTTTAAATACTGAATTCAATAATAGTGTGTTTTCTTAAAAAAATTAAAATGGTTAAAAGAGGAATGAAATCAATAAGTGTAGGAAATTTGGTTTAAGAAATTTGATATTGATCAAATATGTAAGTAATATCTTTTTTTTTTTTTGGTAGAATAGAAACTTCTCAAAACAATTTTTTTGTAAATGAGAAATTAATTTTCTAACGTTAAACTTTTTGTTATTGGACTTAATTGAGAGCAAACCTGAGTCCGACTGCCCAACCTGTTTTTCCTCCCGCCCAACCACCCCCGACGGCCTTGACCGTGGGTGCCCCTCCGATCAAAAAAAGAGACTATTTTTCGGTTACTATCGACGAATCACGCTACCAAAGTCGCGTTTCGAAGTTACGTGACTCTCTCACTGGCCGTCTTCTTCAACCTAAAGGCTCAAAACCCCTTTCTCTCGAAGATTGCAAAGCCGCCTTGACTACTACTTGGGAAACCACTGCTCCGTGGAGTTTTGTTCTGCTTGGAAAAGGATTTTTCAGTATCTCATTCTCCTCGACCAATGATAGGGCGCGGGCGTTTGTCAGATCCGCTTGGAAGTTTGGATCAAACTCTATTCGGCTCTTCCCTTAGACCCCGTACTTCAACCCCTATAAGGTCCCTTCGGCCTCCTCTCAGGTTTGGATCCGTATCTACGAATTACCTATTGAATACTGGGACCATTTCTTCATTTTTAATATCGCTAGAGTTGTTGGCACCCCTTTACAAATTGATGAACGTTCTATTAATGGCTCGGTGGGCCATTTTGTTCGCGTCTTGGTTGAGATTAATCTTGAGAATACCCTGAAAGAGACGGTTATGATCGAGCGTGAAGGATACTGCGGGTATATCTACGTTAACATGGATGATTGGCGTACGGTTAACACCAGACGCCGTCGATGTTCGGACTCTAGGGAGATGAAGGTCCATACACGCACGACTCGCTCGACTCCCGATCTCACCTAGCCCCCACTGACGACTTCTAACGCATTTAATGCATTATAGCCCGACGTCTATTTGTTACAAGCTGAAGTCTGCACGGGTCCTTCGGCACCTCCTACCTCGGAGACTACTTCGAGGTCCGAGCCGTTATCTCCCGCCACCAAGAACACGGCTCCCAAGGCCGCCACTACTTTTGTTACCCCGTACGGTTTGGAAGGGAAGTCGACCGTTTGTAGATCGGCTGAGATTGTTTGTGCCACCTCTCGACAGCTTGTGCTTTATGAAGAACCTGCTCCTTCGAACACGAGTTCTATTGATCAGGTGGACACGGATTCTTCGGATAAGGTCTCTCCCTTGACGCAACATACTCCAACAGCCTGTCTTGCACATGAAGAAGGCTTTATAGTGGATGGTTCGGATATTGACAGCCAACACCGCACCCCTCTTTTTCATAAGCCTGCCACTAATCGAGAATTAATTGATATAATTAAAAATTATAATAGGAATATTCTACTCTTTTCACTGTTGACGATACAAAATCTTCTCTTGCCCTTCACCTCATGAGTATTGCTTCTAGACAATCTTGGGTGGATATTGCTGCAGATGAAGATATTACTCCTATACGCAGAGCTTCAAAGAGTTCTCTTAAGTGGGGATTCCTTATGAAGCATTAATTTCTTTATTATCGTTTTTTCACTGATTTGCTATGTATTCAAACTCTTTTCTCCTTTTTTAATAAAAGCACCGCAATTTACTCAAAAACCTAATTGAGAATTTTCTAGTTTGCTACAAATAAATCTCTGCATTCAAAATATGAACAAATATAAATCTGTAGAAACCTAATTAGTAATATAGAATGTCTTGAAAAGATGGCAGTCTGTTCAAAAGACATATCTGCTAATGTACACAGCCCTATGCAAGATTTAATGTCTATTCACGCGGATATATTGAACAAAGGCAATGTTGTTCAAAAGACATATCCATTGATGTACAACCCTATGCAATTTTGGTGTCTATTCATCTAAATGTCCCATGCAAAAAGTTGTATTTGTTCAAACAAAATCTTACGGCCTCAATAAATAGCCCACATGTCTGCGATCAATTCATTCAAATCATTTTTTCATACACAGTTCAACATACAAAGTATATTATCTGATTATTTCTTTCATAGCTTAATTAATCCAAATACAGTTCTATTCGCTGAAGATTCTAATTATTGAAGTGTTTCTTAGTTAGAATCAGAAATCATTTTATCTTAGGGAAGATTGCTATCAATTGTGAGCACCGTAGTGGGGCAATATTCATTTTAGGAGAGAGTGTCCAACATTCGACTCGATTTCAAACTTTGCATTTATTATTATTGTTTTTTTTTGTCTCGCATTTATTTTAAAAACCTTATCTATTTTAATAACAATCTAAGGCGAATAGTTCGCTTTCATAAGAAATGGCAACTCTAAGCACTTTTGTGACTCTAGCTCCCGTTCAAGGCGAAAGACCGCCCAAGTTCAACGGCGCCGACTTCAAAAGATGGAAACAAAAAATATTCTTCTATCTCACTACTCTCAGTCTGTCTCGTTTTTTCACGGAAGATCCCCCAACTATTTCCAATGAAGACAGACACCCATAGGCGTGGTGCTGTGGATGTGTGGCATCATAATGACTATCTGTGTAGGAACTATCTCCTAAATGGATTGAATGACATATTATATAATGTATACAGTTTAATCAAGACGTCCAAAGAAGTGTGGAACTCTTTGGAGAATAAGTACAAGACGGAAGATGCCGGCATAAAGATGTTTTATGTTGGAAAATTCCTCGACTTCAAGATGGTTGATACCAAGTCAGTGATCAGACAAGTACAAGAAATTCAAATCATCCTTCATGACTTTTTGGCTGAAGGATTCCAAGTAAATAAACCATTCCAAGTGGCTGTAATTATTGAAAAATTACCACCAATGTTGAAAGACTTTAAGAACTACCTAAAGCACAAACGAAAGGAAATGGGGTTTGAGGATTTGGTAGTTCGGCTTCATATCAAAGAAGATAATGGTAAGGCTGAAGGAAAGCCCAACAAAAGCGAAGTGGAGGCAAGGGCAAATTTGGCCGAGTCGAACACTTGCAATAAAAGGAAGAGGCCTGCTAATAACAAGAAGCAGGTAAAGGCCAAAAAGTTCAAAGGGAGTTGCTATAACTGTGGCAAACCAAACCATATGGCTAAAGATTGTCGTCAACCAAAGAAGGGCTATAAAAATGGTAATAAAGACCAAGCTAATGTATCTAAAGAAAAATCTCTTCCAATTAACCTGTCGGAGCTCAGTCTTTCAGCCGTTGTGTTTGAAGCCAATTTGGTTAATAACCCAAGAGAATGGTGGATAGATACTGGGGCTACTCGTCATAATTATGCTGATAAGGAGATGTTTTCCTCCTATACGCAAAACAATGAAATAAAGTTATTCATGGGGAATTCTTCAACTTCCAAAGTGATAGGAATCGACAAAGTGGTAATCAAGATGACTTCCGGCCATGAGTTGACGCTTATGGATGTGCTGCATGTCCCAAATATCCGTAAAAATTTAGTCTCTGGCTCCCTATTAAGTAAGGTCGGATTTAAACTAGTATTTGAGGCGAATAAGTTTGTAATGACCAAGAATGGTAAATTCTTAGCTTAAGGATATCTTGATAATGGTCTCTTTAAGATGAATGTAATGTTTGTTTTCCGCGAAGATGCGATGAATAATGTTTCTATTTCAACACAATTAAAAAATTGATGAATCAAGAATTGTTACCCAGTTTTAAAATTGATTCTCAAGACAAGTATAAAATTTGTGTTGAAGAGGCACTGTTCCATTCGGTGACAAGATGTACTAGTCCACTTGAGTTAATTCATACTGATTTGTGTGATTTAAAGTTTGTGGAAACTCGAGGTGGAAGAAAGTACTTTATTAAATTCATAGACGATTGTACAAGATACTGTTACGTTTATCTTGTAAATGGTAAGGATGAAGCTTTTAAGACATATAAGAATGAAGTTGAAAATCAACTTAACTTGAAAGTTAAAATGACTCAAAGTGATAGAGGTGGAGAATACGTTTCTCCATTTGAAGATTTTTGTAAGGAAAATGGGATTATTCATCAAACTACAGCTCCGTATTCACCTCAATCTAAAGGTGTTGCTGAACGCAAAAATCGTACTATTAAAGAGATGATAAATTAATTATTACTAAGTTCTGGCTTACCCTAAAATATGTGAGGTGAAGCTATATTATCAGCTAATTGTATTCTTAATAAGATACCACACAAAGGTAAAGAAAAAACTCCATATGAACTATGGAAAGGCTATAAACCAACCTATAAATACCAAAAAGTGTGTGTGTGTGGGGGGGTGGGTGGGTGGGTGGGGGGGGGGGGGTGGTGGCGGCGGCTAAATTTGAGGTACCTAAGCCAAAACAGGTCAATATTGGACCAAAAACTATTGATTGCATATTTATTGGTTATGCAAACAATAGTAGCGCAAACCGGTTTATGGTGCATAAGTCAGAAATTTCTAATACCAATGAAGGGATGATCGTTGAATCAAGGAATGTGATTTTCTTTGAAAATACCTTTCCTTGCAAAGAAGTATCTAAGAAAAGAACTTATGAAATGACTGATTTACCTCAAAGTGTGGAAGAGGAACCAAGACGCATTCAAAGGACAAAAGTAGCTAAGTCTTTTGGTCCTGATTATTTAATTTACATGTTAGAAAATGAACCAAGAAATATTTAAGAAACTTTGCCTACTCTAGATGCTCCTCTGTGGAAAGAAGCTATTAATTGTGAGATAGAATTCATTATGTATAATAATACGTGGGAGTTGGTCGATCTCCCTCCGGGATGTAAGTTCATTCTTAAAAGGAAGTACAAAGCTGATGGATCTATCGATAAGTTTAAGGCCCGTTTGGTAGTTAAAGGGTTTAGACAAATAGAGAGATATAAATTTTTCGATACATATTATCCTATTTTGCGAATTACGTCTATACGTGTAATCTTTGCTATTGCTTTATTACATAATCTTGAAATACCTCAGATGGACATAAAGACGGCCTTCTTGAATGGAGATCTTGAAGAAGAGATTTATATGGAACAACCCGAAGGGTTTGTTGTATCCGGGCAAGAGAATAAGGTGTGTAAACTAGTTAAGTCACTACATGGATTGAAACAAGCACCTAAACAGTGGCATGAAATTTGACAGAACTATGTTGTCAAATGGTTTCAAAAGCAAGGAACGTGACAAGTGTGTCAACATTAAAGGGACGGATGATGCTTTTGTAATTGTTTGTCTTTATGTGGATGACATGTTGATTATGGTAAGTACTCATGATTTAATCATGAATACTAAGAGGATGTTAAAAAGGTATTTTGACATGAAAGATATGGGGGTATGTGACGTCATATTAGGGATTTAGGTCTCTAAAACCTCCGAAGGGATAGCTTTGTTATAGTCTCATTACGTAGAAAATATTCTAAAGAAGTTTGATATGTTTGATAAACCTCATGTTAAGACGCCTATTGATACAAATCTACACTTAGTCAAGAATAAGGGGAAATTATCAGAAAAATTATGCAGGAATAATTGGCAGTCTAATGTACTTAAGTAACTGTACACGACCTGATATTGCATATTTAGTGAGTAAATTAAGTCGGTTAACAAGTAATCCTAGTAAAGATCATTGGAATGCTTTGAATAAAGTACTTAGTTATTTAAAGTTTATCATGAATTGTGGTGTATTTTGTAAATGATATCAGTAGTATTAGAACGATATTGTGATGCCAATTGGATATCTGACACAAATGACTCCAAGGCCATAAGTGGATACGTGTTTGCGATAGGTGGTGGAGCAGTGTCATTGAAATCTTCTAAACAGACTTGCATAGCTCGATCAACTATGGAATCTGAGTTCATAGCTTTAGATAAAGTTGGAGAAGAAGCAAAGTGGCTTACAAATTTCATGGAAGACATTCTTTGTTGGAATAAACTAGTCCCTTCAATTATGATACAATGTGATAACCAATCATCTATCGCAAAGGCACTGAGTAGCATGTACAATGGTAAATCTAGACATATACGTCGACAACACAATCCTATTATAAAATTGATCTAAAAGTCCACAACAAAAGAACAGTCTTAGCAGACACCCAAACTTGTGAATTGGAGGATCCCAAAACCTTGGCTCAATGGGAAAATTAAGTTTTGATAGTTCAGTGAATACTTGGAAACACACCTCTCCATTCCTAGAACATCCAAGCAATAAATCTGCTTAAGGGCGAGGCTAAGTTCTTAAGAATTTTTAATGATTCATATACCTATAAGGTGGGGTAAGGCAAGATACTCTTTATGGGAGATCACCTATATAAGTGAAGAAGTAATGGCCGCTTCTAATAGAATAACACTTATGAATCTAAGATATGGTCCAGGGCCAAAAAGGACAAAAACGTGAGAACTAAAATGTATTAGAATTGTTAATGTGTGAATATTGTTGTCTTGGTTTACACAAAAGGCTGGGTAGTTCAAAACATCACGTTACTAAACAGCTAGAAAATTCGATGGTATTTTACTAGGGAGGATTCAAAGACATAAGCTATCTATCCTGATGCAATAATGGCTCATTGGAGCTTTAAAACAGTTTGCATACACGCATGCATTAATTTCATTCATATGGGGGATTGTAGGAAATTCAGTTTAAGAAATTTAATGTTGATCAAATATGTAAGTAATATCTTTTTTTTTTTTTTGTAAAATAGAAATTTCCCAAAACAAATTTGTTATGAATGAAAAATGAATATTCTAATGTTAAACTTTTTCCTATTGGACTGAATTGAGAACTGTTCTAGTTTGCTACAAATAAATCTCTGCATTCAAAAGATGAACAGGTATATGTCTGTAGATACCTATTCAGTAGTATAAGATATCTTGAACATACGACAGCCTGTTCAAAAGACATATCTGCTAATGTACACAGCCCTATGCAAGATTTGATGTCTATTCACGCGGATATATTGAGCAGAGGCAAGGCTGTTCAAAAGACATAACCATTGATGTACGGCCCTATGCAAAATTCAGTGTTTATTCATCTAAAAGTCCCATGCAAAAAGTTGTATTTATTCAAACACAATCTTACGGCCTCAATAAATAGCCCACATGTCTGCGATCAATTCATTCAATTCATTTTTTTCATACATAGTTCAGCATACAAAGCATATTGTCTGATTATTTCTTTCAAAGCTTAATTGTTCCAAATACAGTTCTATTCACTGAAGATTATAATTATTGAAGTGTTTCTTAGTTGGAATTAGAAATCGTTTTATCTCAGGGAAGAATGTTATCAAACGTGAGCATCGTAGCGGGACAATATTCGTCTTAGGAG
Source organism: Phtheirospermum japonicum (assembly GCA_014905375.1). Taxonomy (NCBI): domain Eukaryota; kingdom Viridiplantae; phylum Streptophyta; class Magnoliopsida; order Lamiales; family Orobanchaceae; genus Phtheirospermum; species Phtheirospermum japonicum. Next base: position 6,358 of record BMAC01000430.1, on the reverse strand, counting down.
AGAGTGTCCGACATTCGACTCGATTTCAAACATTTCATTTTATAAGCTTATTTAAAATATTTATAATAGTAACATATGAGATAAGGTCAAACTTTCCAAATAATCTCTTACAACTAAATAAGATTTATTTAATTCGAAATGCTGATTATAATATCATAGGAGGTAAAATCAAACTTTTCAAATAATCACTTACAACCAAATAAAATTTATTTAAATACAAGCAATTTCTAAACTTTTTAAATAAATTATAAATTACAGTACTTGTCAAATATCTGTTTTACAATAATCAATTGTGACATGATAACATCCATTGTCAACTAAAGCGCTGATCGCCCCGTCCAATGAAAAGAAAATTCAATAAAGATCTCAATATCAATTGATGTGAATTCCCGGATTACCATTTTTACTTGGCAAACACTTGTGTTAGGCCAGATTGACGAATTATGACCCGTTAGGCCATCTGACCCGATACTATAATGTATTAATTTTTGTACTACGATTTATTAGTTTTTGTATTTGAAAGTATTGATATTACATAAATTCCCAACTCGTGCTATGATATATTGATTTTTGTACTATGATGTATCAGTACTATAATTTATTGGTTTTTTACAATAATGTATTGGTTTTTGTACTATAATATATTAGTATGAAATTCTGGTCTAACTGATGATCCGTTAGTCCACCCTGACAAGAGTGTTGCCCCTTTTACTTTATTTGAACTACATCAAGTAGTATTAATTTTCTTCGATCTTGCTTGGTAAATCCAAATTCCGATAGATCAAGCTGAGAGCCTAAAAGCATTATTCCTATTTCCTATTTACAATGCATGGTATAACCAATAAGTCTACATGTAGTAATTTTCTTCGAAGTAATAGAAATAAAAATATAAATTTACATAATTAATACGGAGTTTTAGGTGGGGCAACAGTCTTGTCAGGCCGGACTAATGGATCATCCGTTAGGCTAAAATTTCATACCACTACATTATAGTACAAAAACCAATACATTATAGTAAAAAACTAATAAATCATTATACTAATACATCATAGTACAAAAACCAATACATCATAACATGGTTTAGATATTATTAAAACCAATACTTTTGAGTACAAAAGACAATACATCATATTTCAAAAACTAACACATTACAGTATCGGGTGCTAACGGGTCAAAACCCGTCAATCTGGCATAACACAAGTGTTTGCCGTAAATTTATTACTTTTCTAATTTTATATTTATTTATTTGTTCTTTATTAATTGTTATGTATAGAGATCTAATATAAATTTTTTTTTATGAAAGACAAATTAAAGGAAATATTTAAAACCTCTCCTATATATTAATGCAAAATCCTCCTATCTTATGTGTCTACTTCCCATGCTTCTTTAGCTTTGGAAAAGTTTTGGTACTTCGGTGTTATCCGAGCCTGATATTTACCTAATTTAGTATTTCTCATTTTATTATATTTACCTATTTTAATACTTTCCTAATATTATATTTTGCCTAATTCAATATCTTTCTTTTATTGCATGTTACCTAATTTAAAATTTCATTAACATATTTTGCCCAATTCAACATCTTAATTAGAGAAAATCTATATAAGCTAAATTAACTTTTATTTACTGATTCGAGCTTTTGTGTGTGCCAACTTTATAAATAATTGTCAGAAATTTAATAGCTCGCCCGCAAAATAACGTGATCGCGTGTAGGTTTGGCAAGCTTAACTCGAGTCGTCTCTCAAGGACTGACGTTCGGAATTTTTAATGTTTGTTTAATCACAATATTTAACACGAGAACTTGTATAAGTTTGGTTTTTGAAAATTATAACTACAAGATTAAAAAGCAATAACTAACTATCTTGAACTAATTAAATTAAACTAATTAACCAACTATAATTAACTAGCATGGATTGAACTACGATTACGACTATCAAGCATATGAATTCTCAAGAACAAAATTAATTCTAAAATTCCCAAGCAATTGCATATCATAAACTAATTAACCAAGCATAAGCAATAAATGAACTAAGCATGAACAATCTCATCACCAAGCATGAACGAAGGTAAAACGCAGAAACTAATTAATTATTAAAAACGAAATCTAAGGTTCAAAGCTTCAGCGATTCAATGGTTCAAACGATTCTAATTATCAAATGGAAAGCAATAAATACTTAAAAACATAAATTAACTAAGAATTAATCTAAAAGAAATAACTAAAGTTTAGAAAACTTATTATTGACTAAAAAGTGCCGAAGGATTGCTGTAGATACGGACTACGAACGGTTGATCTTGGTCGATAAAATCGGAGCTTGAATGAACGTCTTCGTTTCGGCGCCTTGGATCTTGAATCTTCGACGTAGATCTTGAAAATATATATTGGAGGGTGTTGGAAATAGGTTTCTTAACCCTAGGTAAGTGTTTTTGGGTCGTGGTTATCTGTTTAAACGAAGTATGAAGGGTTTATATAGTTATTGTAAGTCTTGGCGCGCAAGAAACCCTAAAATCCGAATTCTGGGCCGTCGCGTCGACGGTGCGTCGACTGACGCGCGCTGGTGGCTCGGCATCGGTGCTGCCTGGGCGTGCGCGTCGACTGGGCGGGTGCGTCGACTGGGTGCGTCGACATCGACGCTTCAGCAAGTTGCGTCGACGTTGCGTCGACTGGGTGCGTCGACATCGACGCTTCAGCAAGTTGCGTCGACGTTGCGTCGACTGACGCGGATCATGACTCGGCGTCGACTCGCGCAGCGGCTCGGACAGGCGCGCGACAGCGCTCGGCAGCGCTCGACAGCTGTCGGCAGCACTCGCAGCGCGCCCGGCGTGGCTCGGCAGCGTCGGCAGGCAGCGTTGGCATGGTTCGGCAGCGTCGGCAGACAGTGTCGGCATGGCTCGGCAGGTCTTTCTAGAACGGTTACAGGTAAAAATCCGTTATAGAAAGTCTGACAGTTCTAAATTCTTCAAATCGTGCCCCGTTTTCGCCGAAACTCCAATCGTTGGCCCAACCTTGACTACGTCCAAACCTAAATACCTCAAAACACTTAAATTAAACATAAAATTAAATAATTATAATAAAAATATAATAAAATAAGTTGGAGATAAGAAAATACGAAAATAAGCTCATTTTATCCAACTTATACCTAAAACAAAAATAAAAACTAAATAAAATACTAACTTAAATCAAGACAAATACACGTTAATCAACTACCCCACGCTTTATTTGTTTGTTCGTCCTCGAACAAACGATAGATTCAAAGTATACAAGGAAAGAAAATCAGCTCAAGCAATGAGTCGTGCCATGCTACGTACATAATTTTGAAAATATAGATAAAAGTAACGCAACGTCAAACACTCCATCCTTATTACATTGTCGCTCCAAAAACAAAATCATGCATCCTCTCAAAAAGGGTAATAAGTAAGGGGTGTTCACTCAAAAGCACTCAAGCATTGCTGCATAGGGACATGTATACACTCAAATCATACAAATACATG
>BMAC01000429.1:753533-797742 GCA_014905375.1 Phtheirospermum japonicum | reverse complement strand
ACTTACTCAGAACATGAGGCTCCGGAGTATTGGTGATGGACAAGAACGTGCTGAGTTGGAGGAGTTCTCCGATTGGATTGCCAGCATTGGAGATGGAAAGATAGGAGGACCGAATGACGGTTGTGCTGCAATAGAAATTCCTGATGATATCCTCCTCCGATATTCGGGCAACCCCATTGCGGCTATTGTTGAGGATACATATCCGATGTTTAGGGACTCTATTGATGACCCGATATTCCTGAAGGATAGGGCCATATTAGCCCCGACTCTCGATGTTGTGCACTCTGTCAATGAGTACATGAACACTTTGAACTCGAGCGAAGGGTACACCTATCTGAGTTCGGACAGTGCCTGCAAATCCGACGGTGGGAGTGATTTTTTGAGTGATTTGCACACGCCCGAATTCTTGAATGGTATAAAGTGTTTTGGGGTGCCCAATCACGAGCTGCATCTGAAGGTGGGTACGCCTGTTATGTTGTTGAGGAACATAGACCATTCAATGGGATTGTACAATGGGACGAGATTGGTTGTTACGAGACTCTCCACTCATGTCCTTGAATGCAAAATTCTAACCGRTGCAAAGGCGGGAGAAAAAGTGTTGCTTCCCCGGATGAGTCTAACGCCTTCCGACGTTAGGATACCTTTCAAATTTCAAAGAAGGCAATTCCCGCTCATGATTTCATATGCCATGACGATAAATAAGAGTCAGGGTCAATCGCTCTCGAACGTCGGCCTTTATCTGAAGAATCCCGTTTTCAGTCACGGTCAGTTATATGTTGTCGTGTCGCGTGTCACCCATTGAAAGGGATTGAAGATATTAGTTTGTGGTGATGACGATTCGGGATCGAACATGACCAATAATGTGGTGTATAAAGAAGTATTCATGAACGTATGAACTTAATGTTCATGTACGTAGTGTGGTTTCGATCTATAATTTATCAAGTGTGAATCTTTTAGTTATTTCTCTCAATCTCTATCGTAGATATTTATTTATTTATTCACATATTAAATAATAAATAAAATAATATTAACACAACTTGAATTTCTATATTTAACTTTCTGCCCCGTGCGATGCACGGGTGAAAAAAAAACTAGTGTGTTATAAAACATAACTTACTTGAATTGTTAATCACTAAAAACAATATCGATACCCTGTTATGATAATTAATGGATGTAGTCGTCTTATTATTGTATGTGGCAATCTCCGAGAAAAAAATGATTGGTACATATTAAAGTGATTATTGTGTTAGATAATATAATTCTTGTTTGTGAATATCGTATTATTAATTGAGATAATCTAAATACTGAATCTGTTAAAACATAAATTTGACTAAATAGATCTAATTAAAGACAAAGAGTAAAATATTCATAAAAATAAACTTAAAAATTAGTGATAAAACAAATTTATACAATAAATATGAACATTTAATACAATGAAGATGTACATTTTTATAATTGATCTACTACTGTTATATATTAATCTATATATGAATTATACTTATCACATTGAAATTCATATTTATTACATTGCAGATAATTAATACACACACACACACACACATATATATATATATATGCATTTATCAAAATACATATTGTATGAACTTTTATCAGAATGAAGATAAATTTTTATCAGAACACCCATGAATATTTTTATCACAGCAAATATAAAATTTTTATGCCGGTTAAGAATTCATAAATGCACATTTATCATTGTAAAAATAAAATATATCACAACACATAAAAACTTAATTTGAAAGAAATGAACATTTATCATAATTGTGATATACTTTTTTACCGGAATATATGGTGTACATAATAATTTACCGATATATCATAAGCAGCGGCAAAGAGGGTCGCATGGGCCTCCAAACTGTTGTGGGTTATAATGTTTTGAAATATGGGGCATAAACGGTTCTCGGTTATGATGTTTTCAAACATGGGCCTGAAAGAGTAACAAAATCCTTGAAACATAATGGACCTAGCTATGGTCCTAGGAGATAAATAACTACAGCACTATATACGGGTTTTTAATTGTTTTTGTTTGCTCAATAAGATTTTATAAAATATAAAATTATGAGAGTGCAAGTCTTGCAAATTGTAAGTTGATATAAATGATCAAATCATTTACTTTGTAAGATAAACAACAACAAGAAAAATAAAAATAAAAAATACATAAATGCAAAAAGAAAAAAAGAAAAAAAAAAACACATTTTATGCAACATCAAATAAAATCTCAAATCATATTTTTATGAGATTTCTGGGGGAACTTTAAAATAACCAAACAATGAATCATATACCCCAAAAAAATCATGTTTAGGGTCCGATCACAAACGAGTAAAAAAAAAAGAATTAAAATCTAAATTTTATACTCGTACAAATTATAGGGATTCCTAAACCAAAACTTGAACTAAGAGGAGCAAAATCCTAATTCTCTGATCATATATTTTATTTGTAAAATTTTTTGTTTGGTGTCTTCTTTGGAGTTATATGAGTAGTGTGTAATTCCAGATTTTTTACCTTTCAAAGTAAATTTGGATTTCATTTGTAATGAGTCTGTAGGTTTTAGATTAGATTGCAAGATGGTCAATTCTATTGATATGTAGATGTTAGCATTTAAATCTGTATACAACTTTCGAATTTCATATTACAAATGTTTCCTATAAATAGCATGCATACTGTTAACTTCACGCTTTATCTATTTAATTTAATTTCATACTATAAATTAATATATATATTTATCATGGAATATATTATATGTAATGCGTGTTTGGGTAATTTCATACAAACCTAAGATTGTAGTTTAGTGGTCAATAAATAGTTAATTGGAAAATGTTAGTATGAAGTTGTATTTCATGATTTACTACTTGAACATGTGTTGTTTTTAGTCAAGTTAGCCCACGATTCCAATATCAAAACCACCGGACTTATTATACTGATTCATACAAGCTTGTAGTTTTGTTAGAAAAATAATGAACATGGCCATTTCTTACATTATGTAATTCTTTTTACATGATAAGTATATAAATGTTCATACAGCGTAGTTGTTAATATATAGTATGAAGTTAAATTAAATAGTTGTTAAGTTGTTACTAACTTACTTCGCAAATCAACTCGGAATACTGCTTGAACAATTGTTTAATTCTTGTACGTTATTTCATGAAGCAGATAGTACAAGAGAATGTCATATCAAAGAGGTTTAGCAAAGAAACAGTACAAAAATCGAAGGCTGAAATTATTAAGGCGAATTGATGAACACATGAAAATGGCACTGATATTGTTAATAGAATGACTCTCTTGTTTATATTTATGTAAGAAACTGATTGTATGGTAATTAGTAGTATGGAGTATTTTGTTTGCAAGTGTAATATGTTATGGATGTTAAAGTATTTTTATTAGATGGATGTTTCGTCATGTTTGATTCATTTATAATCACGTGCTCGTATTGCTATCCCAAAATATTTGGTGGCAATCCATATTGGTTAATCCACAAACCATAAAAGCATTTCATACCACCTATTGACAATCGACATTAACTGATAATACTTATAGTTACGTTTCATAATACTGATTGTCAAAATATACTATAACTTATAACAAACCGTATATACATTTCATACTACTCCCAAGAATCATACTAGTTACAATACACACTCGTACTTACATTTATAATACAAGTTGACATACATTTCATACGACTCTAAAAAATATACTAACAACTAACAAACCTTAAAGACTTTTCATAATACACCGACGAATAATACAATTTAGAGTTATTTCATACTAAAGTCAAAAAACACGCTGACATATAACAATTCCATACTAACTTCATACTAGTACACACAATTCTATACTAACATTTTTTTACACCCCAATTTCGTATTAACTTCACTCGGGATATTGCGTGGAATTGTGTCTGTCAAATCATACTAATTGCATACTAAATATATACTATTATACTAATTGATATACAGATACAACACACAGTGCATTGAAAATTGTTTGAACCAATAAGGAATATCATACTAACGGATACAGATGCCACATACAATTATATAGTAACCAGCAATATTATACAACACAATTTCCATACTAAATAAGAGAGACAAAAATATACAATTTCATACTACTAACTTGAATACTATACCTAGTTTCATACACATAATTCGAAAACAATGTAGTATTTCATACTAACTGCACTCACTAATTTAGATACAACACATGATACAACACAATTCACCATCATTAGCCATCATCGTTTTGCCAGCAACAAAAGAGGTGGCTTGGTTTAGGTGTTAATTTCGTTCACCGTTGAGTTTCCAGATCTAAACAGGGTGGAATCACTTCTACGAACCGTGGAAAAGAAAGAGAATACAAATAAAAATGAGAGAGAAAAATACAAAACGTATCAATTTACGGTGATATAGACAATTTATGTTTTAATTTATGACTTATGAGATATATTTATAAAATATATTTTAATAATGATATGATAATAATAAAAATAACATTTTACTAAATGAAGATTTTCCACATTTTAAAAAGAATAACATAGACGTTACCTCCATTCCTAATTATTGTCCGTAATGTTCAAATTAACAATAACGAGTACGGTGATATGTTAAATGCAAAGGTGCGGGGATTAATTTTTTTCCCCTTAAATCTATTCTTTCATCAAAACACTTTATTGACACGCGCTACAAAATTCATTGCGCTTTCATTTACACTCGTATTTATTTTATTGCTATGCTATTATGAGAGAAAAAAAAAAAAAAAAAAAAAACATAGCTTTATCAGCAATGAAAAGTTGGGGAGGGGCGCGTGGGGCCGGAAGAAGGTGACAAAAATGTACGGCGAAGAGGAAATCCCGGGATAATATAGAGCCGGTCTTCATCTTCTCTGCTCTCTCTCCTCACAGACATAAAGGCAGGCAGCGGTGGGCTCGAGACACTGCCTCGTTGTTGGAGTGGATACAGAAAAATAAGCACTGCAACCTGTCCCTCTAGCTCTAGCCTCATCTCATCTCATCTCCGCCTGTAACACACTTTTCTTTAATTTATACCACCTCCTCCACGCCTACTGTTACTCTATGTCGACTGAAGCGTGTCCTCACGCGCCTTATCTCAATTTCTCTTTTCCCTCAAAATGAAGTCCTGGTAGTAATACTTTTTCATTTTGAAAATTCTGAAAATAGATAAAATAGTTATTTTTTTTTTAATTTAAAAAAAATGGTATATTTTAAGAGTGTAAATTGATATTAGATGAAAATATAAATCATATAAAAATAGTAAAATAATAATTGAAAAAGATTGAGTGGAGATGATGAAATTTATGAGAGCATGTGTAATAATCATTGGTAATTAAGTCATTTATTTTAAAAAAAAAATAGATTGAGGTGGTTGATGAAAGAGAAATTTGAAAATGAGATGAAAATATATCGTTTCAAATACTTTTAAAAAAAAGCACTCAAATTTAACAAAATCCCGAAATGAAATGATAACCAATTGCTCCCTTGGGTTGCTTATATTTTCATTTTATGTTTTTTCTTTGAGATTATTATTATTTTTAAATATTTCAATATTTATGATTATAACTTACTCTCAACTTTTTCTCTCCCCAAATCATTTCATTTCAGTATTAAAAATAAATCATCCAATTATCATTATTATTACACATTTTTTCCATAAATTTTATTATTTTTCACTCACATAACTCTAACTATAAATATTTAATAAGTATATTATTATTTTATATTAAACTAATTTGAACCATTACATTTCCATCTCATTTACATCAACAACCCTAAATTTTCATTTACTTTCGAAAAAAGTTTAATCATTATTTTCTCTCATTTCTAATTTCCAAAAATGAAAGTATTGGCAATCTCACCCTTGATGCTCAATTCAAGATCGGTTATTGAAAGTTCGTCTGAACTCGTTTCGTTAGTTAAAAAAAACTGAATATATTTTTTGTTTGATAAATATAAAACTTGACTCGAAGTCAACTTGATTAGAAAATAGAATTCATGTAAATATCAAACCTTTTGAGTTCAAACATATGTTTGACTCGATTGAGACTTATTTCGCACAAGTCGATTAATAATCAAATAAGTCCATACACAGTTATTGATGTTATTAAAAAAAACTCGAACACTATTATGTTCGATTCGATTCGACTCAACTCCTTTGTCAAAGTAACGCAAAACACCTCATCATGTTAGGTTTTTATAATAACAATGAAATGTCGACTTTCCTTCAAATTAATATGGGATCTTGAAATCGCCATACTTCTAATAGTATGATGGTATAGAGGTGTTCAACCGATTTAAACCACTGATGTTTTCGTAATCAGTAATTACGAGTCGGCGATTAAAATATATTGTTGCAGAATAGTATGAGCAGTTATAGCTTGATTTGAACTGTAGGTTCGATTACAATCGACGGGTTACCCAAGTTTTGTTTATTATTTTTATTTTCATTATTTGTTTGACGGTTTGAATGGTTGACCTCCCGGTTAAGACGATTAATTATTTATTGAAGAAGCAGACTCTAGCTGTCTATTTAGATTTTGAGTTTTTTTGGGACAAAATATTGAGCTGTGATATCACGGTTCACGATTCTAATTCTAACCGTAATTTGACCACCTGTTGATAGAACTGCACCGAAGTGAACACTTTTATGATCATATGACTTCATTTCTTTTACAAACACTATTTATAGCAGGGGCGTAGACAGCCTGCTATATTACTTCTAATCCACATTTACTAACCCTAGTTCAAATATAATTTTTTTATTATTTTTAATATATATATATATATAAATATGGTTTCAATGGGCCCGAAAAAATTCGGGTCGACTCCACCCCTGATTTATAGATGTTCTTTGTCCGGCTTTACAATTTTAATGTTATAATTTTTAAATCACGGTCAACTAAGTAAATTCTAATGAGTAGAGCTTACTTCAAGGACTCACCGTAAATCATCAAATCATCGTACAAGCAGCGGTATTAGTTTCATACTAAGTTCAAGAACTTATAACTGTTTTCCTCTCTTTCCTATCGAATGCAAACTTACTAACCTCATCCTGTCAAAAATAGAATATTTATGAATTTATTTTTCGTATAGATCTTTATCACGCTTCCGCTATACCACATATTATATTTATTATCGTGTATATGTTCAAGTGATTTCAAAGTATTCACAATTATATTCCACTTTTAAGAGGAGTTGTGTGAGCTATGCGGTTCATCAAAAACTTTACGATTGTTGATACAACTTCAATTGACGTGGCAATATGTGAAGAAGTGTAGTATAAGTAAAAGTGGTTCATAAAGGCAAACTAAAGAATACAAGAAAACAAAGGGGATATGATATGTGAGAGAATGATAGGACCAATAAAATGTTGTCGAATGAGTTTGCCTATTGTGGGTGAAGGTACGTAGAGAGACGTACGTGTTCTTATGTTTGAAGTGCTAAAGAAAAAGTTGTGAACAAATATTTGAGTTATTTTGGCACTGGTTGATCTCATTACATAGCCGAAGTGAATAAGATGATCAATAACAATAAATAGAATAAGATGAATGGAATAGTAATCTAGGTGTTTTTTTTTTTTAAATCGCAACGGATTGAGAATTGCGTTCTCGTGATACAAGTGTTCACTGTCTAAATAAACTACATACAAAGTTTGAGAACTTTCTTTTGTTGTATTTTGAACATCCACAATATTATTAGAGAAATAATTGAAGTTTTGAAAGAAAACATGAAGGATTGGGGGAAGGGCTTTTGATGATTTTAATTAGTTATTTATTATATCTTATTTATAGAACCGAATTTTATCTTGTTCTTTGAGTTTTCGATTGGTCGGGCCGATTAGAAAATTAATAAATAATTTTTAGAAGACAAAAACTTTTATGTGATAGTCACACAAATCTTAATTTGTTTAAAATGAATAAATATTGCACACTCGACTCTGCTACTGGGTCTAGTTGGGACGCTGCCTCACCCCTCTCCAGGGCACGGCCCAGAACCAAATTAAGTGTATTAAAAAAAATATGTTATCAAATAAAGATTGAAAACAATTTTTAAAGTGCAATTGTTGCAGCTCAATTTAATAATTCGGTTAATGATTAAATAAAAACCCTGAGTTTATCTTGTAAACCTATATAGGTACCATCTTATGATCCCGTCACATGTATCTATCCCTATTCAAGAGACAAGTTTTGGCACTAATTATTGGTTTGACAGTTAATAATGATCTATATCCTTAAACAAAGTCGTAATTACTAACTTTTCTAACACTGACCCCTACGTATATATGTTAGGCCATTAATCAAATTAAGGATAGGAATCAGACCTAAAACCTAACACTTGACTACATGTTAGGTTTTACTGTAAACTCAAGAAATGTTGCCTGATTTTAAGGTGTTTGTTGTACTCATCCCATAATATTATTAATTAATCCAAATTGATATTAAAGCCCAAACGACCTAGAATTAAGCACTACGAGAGTGTGTAACCTTCTGTTTGTGTTGTCACCCAAAAAAATTGAATTGCATTATTTTTACTAAAATCAACCCTACAAACACTTCATTTTAAACTTATATAATATTAAAAAAAAAAAAAGTAAACCTAAGCAAAAAGAAAAGAAAGTTGTTTCATATAAACGATAAGAAAATAAATTTGAAGAAGAGGAAAAAGGAAAAAACGCGAAGAAGAAAGAAAAAAAGAAGGCTGACAAAAATTTGTAAGAAAAACAAGGAGAGCATCTATTGATCATGGTCTATAATTTGTGAGCAATTTCTTTAGCCAATCTCAGCAATAGCAAAGTGTATTTGAGTAGGGGTGTGCAACCGGTCTAGACCGGTAGACCGGAATATTGGATCGGACCGAAGATCGAAAATTCCGTACGGTCCGATCCGGTCAAAATCGGCTTGAACCGGTTTTTTGATTTGGTTTTTTTTTTTTTTTTTTTTTTTTAACAAACTAGTTTTATGTAATTTGATTTTAAAAATTATGGGAGGCTTCAAATTAATATGATCTAATAGTAAATGGTAGCAAACATATTTTTTATTATTACTATTAATGTAATAATATAATTATAAACAATAGTACCGTAAATTTATATAGTAATAAGAAAGATTTTTTAATTAAATAATCAATTACACTATAGTATAAAATTACAAATAATTCATTCTCTTAATTTATATGGACAATATAAATAACTAACAACATTTTTTTTTAAATTGACAAATAAATAAAATTTAAAAACAAAAAAAGGAAAACTGGTCCAATTCTGGTCCGGACCGGAACCCGTAAAGTCCCATTTTTATGGACCGTATACCGAATCGGATTATCACCGGTCTGCTCCGGGTTTTTCCGGTCCAGTCTAGTTTTGCACACCCCTATATGTGAGCATCTAAGAAAGCCACTCCAATTGAGGTTGACAATATGTGAGCAGTCTTTTTAGCCATCAATCTCATAATGCACTCAATAACCAAGCATTTTGAGTTAGACTTTGACCGCGCGTCGTTACGCGATAAATTTAATGTTTTAATTTTCCTCAACTTTTCTCCACTAATTAGTAGAAGCGGTAAGTGAGGGTCGATCCCACGAGGAGTGTGGATTAATTTGTGATTATTCGTATTTATTAAGATAATAAAGGGGCTAAAAGATGATGAACTAATTAAACCAATAAAGAAAGAAATAAAAATCAAAGTAAATAAACTCAAACAAACGAACACGCAAGAGGATTAATAAGAATTTAACGATAATGAGAAAATTCCAGTCCAAGTTCAGTTTCCGCCCTCGATCGATTCATCTAATCAATTGTGATATCATAATTCACTTTTCATATGAAACTACTAGCCCTAAATTGAAATAAGCTCTGCTACTCGAATTCGCCCTAACCGAATATTTAATCAAAATAAGCTCTTCAGTTAAACCTAATTAATTGACAACCTAGAATAAGCTCTCTAGATTTAATCCAATAAAAGCATTAGACGCTAGGCAAATAGGCTAATCTAAGTAATAAACTCATAAGCTCGATTTATTTAACTTATGTTGTGTTATCCCTAATATTGCGCGACCATTGGTTGCTACAAGTGAAATGGAAACGACAACAATTATGGATTGAAACCCTATTTCTAGCAATTGACATCTAACCGTAATATAGGTGTCAGTCTAAATTAGAAATTAAACAATCATGTCATGAAAATAGAATAACACAAGCAATATCATATGAAGAACGAAATAGAAATTACGAGAATTAATTAGAACATAATCAATCGATGGGTTTCAACGTCACAAGGATCGGAATTAAATAAACTACTCACACATGGTGTTCATGAAATTATAAAAGAAAGAAAATAAGAAAACATTGTTTCTTCAAGAGATAAGAGGAGTAAGAACGTTGTTGTGTTGTTTCTTGAGCCTTGGAGTTAATTGATGGCTACTTCTCTTTTTCCTTCCCAAAAGAGAGTGTTTTATGTGCCTTGGAACCCTAGGAATCTTCAAAGTTTGGATTTTGTTGAAGTATGGAAGGATATATATAAGTTCCCATAAGAATTTCCTTCCAAAAATAGCTTTTCTACTTCAGCATCGATGGGCGTCGATCGACGGGAACGGAGGGTTTTTTCGATTGGTCTTCGATAATGTGGTCGATCGACGCGGGCAGCTCGTAGGCGTCGATGCTGGCGTTGATCGACGGTTTCATCCTGCGTCACTTCTTCGCCAATTCGCTCGTTCTCGTCTCTCGGTTTCAGATGCAACAATTACAAATCATCCTTCAATCATCGTCACACCAATCGAGTAACTAAATATTACAAAAATAAATGAAAATTATGCAATTGGTGCTCGTCCATCCACAAGAATATATATACGAGAAATAAATATATATGACTATATGAAGCGCACAAAAATATAGTTTTAAACCATTACTTACCACATAATTTCTCGCATATCAGACTTTCACTTCATAAGAAAGAAAGTTTCAATTGGAATCTTGTATGTGCACCATGTTTCGGGCATTGAACAAGTTGCTGACCTTTTTACAAAACTAGTATCATGCCAATTATACACTAGGCATAGGAATAAATGGAATCTCGTTCTTAAGCCGCAGTTCGAATTGAAGGGGCATAAAGACAAAACTATCCCTACCAAAATTACAAGTCAGCAACATGGAGCATTACACCACCAGTAGCACAATACAAAGCCCGGGTATTCCTTGCCCATTATCAGACAATCACTTATTCACGAACTTCGTGTGGGACTAATACTTTGCACTCCCCATCCTCCTCTTAATGGTGCACAGCCTGGCAGCTCTTCAGCATTACACCGTGCATACGTTAGCCCTAGTACTAATATCTAGGGTTTCAATACGTGTATAAAATTATAAATAATTATGAACTGCTCTATGTATAGAGCCATAATGTTAGGGTTGTAAATTATCAGATCATCGTATAGTAACATATTACTTGTTTATGCATACTTGTCTCTTTCAACTTGCTCCAAGCCTTAATGGCTACTTTATAAGCTTTTCAAGATTATCAACATATAACTACCTTAATTTTCATCCTTTAGATAGAGCATGATAAGACCATTGGATTAAGGTTTCTAAAATAAAATGGCAAGCACATTATAGCAAATGGTGAGCTTATTCTATATTAAATTTTCAATATAAAATTTCAATACCAAAAAAATGATGTAATTCACCTAAATTCTTTAATGAAAAGCTGAATCAAGATGGGTAATAAGTTTGTCAATCCCAGCTTTATTGCTTACCGTGACTAAAATGTCATTAACATACACCAACATCCAGATGCAACCAAAGGAAGTGTTGTTATAGAGAAGAGAACTATCAGCCTTTGAAGCAGAGACATCAAATTGAGTAAGAACAGCTCTCAGTTTTCCTACCAGGCTCTAGGAGCCCGTTTAAGCCCATAAATTGCTTTAGAAAATATCCACACTTATCATTATTCAGTTCAAGGCCAGGTGGCTAAGCCATGAAGATCTCCCTGTCCAGCTCTCCATTCAAAAAGGCATTGTTGACATCCAATTGCTTTATGGACCAATTACAGTTGACAACTATAAAGAGAACAATTCTAATTGTGGTAGCTTTAACAATAGGGCTAAATGTTTTAGAAAAATCAAACTCTAGTACTTAATTATATCCTTTGACTACTAATCTGGCCTTATACTGCGCTACTGTTCCATCAACATAAGTTTTCAGCTTAAATACCCACTTGCAACCAATCAAAGTCTTTCCTGGAGGTAGCTCAAATAGAGATCAGGTCTGATTCTTAATGCGAGACGCATACTTTTCACCCATAGCTACTTTTCATTTGGGATGAGTTAAGGCTTCAATATAGGAGGAAGGCTCTCTGAAATCAAGGATCTGTGTGCTGAGCACCTTGGGATTGTAAATTCTTGCTTTGGCCCTTGTTATCATGTGGTGTTTCCCTTCAAAAAAGTTAGTACTTACACTAGAAGGAAAATGAGAAGTATGTGTAGGACTCATAAGTGGCAATTCAATAGTGAGGGAAATAGTAGAGGGAATGGATTGACTGGAGGGTAGTGGGAATGTTTGATGTATAGAGCTGGACTTATTTGAAATATGAGGTTGTCGTGAGGTCGGTGGTGATTGTGGTGAGGTCGCTGGTGATCGTGGTGAGGTCGTTAGTGTTGTAGTAGCTTGGGAAACTTTTATAAGAGGAGGTGGACCAAGTATAGATGGTTGATTGTTTGAACAAGAATGAGGTCCAGAATTCTTGGAAAAGGGAAATTTGAGTTCATCAAAGATCACAATTCTGGTGCTTATGACCTTTCCATTTGGTAGTAAGACTTTGAATCCCTTATAATATTCACTATAACTAAAAAAGGTGTTATGTTGAGAACTGAATTGAAGTTTGTGTTTATTGAGTGGCCTAAGACGAGGGTAATAGACACCCAAAGTGTTTAAGATGAGTGTAGTTGGTATTTTGTTTTGAGATTGGATAGGTCATTAGTAACATGATTTGAGGCTCCTAAATCCGCATACTAAGTTGCATCACTATCTAAGTCAGACATCAGTGATAGGGAAGAGGGATTAATAGACTGAGTGACTAGATATGCTGAGTAGGAGCTTGTTGGGGAGTTTGAGACATTTTGAGTGTTACTGGTATTTTGATTTTCTTGAAGATTGCTTGAAGTTTGAGAGAATCTGCTTGAAGATTTGAATATTTCTTTGAAGATTGCTTGAAGATCACTTGAATCTTGCTTGAAGATTTGAATTTGGGGGCCCACCTCCTGAATTCTTCTCTTCAATTGCTTGAAAATTTGAAGATTATTTGAAGTTTTGCTTGAAGATCCACTTGAAGATTTGAAGATTGCTTGAAGATTATTTGAAGGTTTAAATTTCTTGGCCCACCTTTTTATTCTTATCTTCAAATCTTCAAACATTCAAACCATCATGTTTTTTATTTCGAATATACCCCCTTGATTTGGTTCAATTCCGTACCGCCGAAGCTCAAAAAAAGAAAAAAAAAAAAGAAAAGAAAAGAAATGAGTGATGCAGCCCCGGCTGAGACACCCGACCCCTTCCCCCCCTGCCAACCTCGACGCAACAATTTGGAGATTTCATTCAAGACTTGGAGAAGACGCCCCTTGCTGCCAAACAAGGGGTCGGGGAGAAGGATGTCTCTCAAGGCCCAGACTTAGCTACAACTCTGACCAAAGGCGACGCATCGGATGCACCGAGTGCGAAAGAGGAGAATGTATGGGCCAAGAAATTATTTTCGATTAACAGGGCACCGGGCCATGGATTTAAGCTTACGGATTTGAACTTGCCCGAAGATGACGGGGACGATGTCATTCTAAAGGAGGAAGACGTTGATCGGGTTGATGCCTCTTGGGATACTTTGCTACTAAATTCCCAGGTATGGACGCCGTTCACCAAATCACTAGGAAATGGTTAGTCCCGACCAAGACCTTTACCCACAGTAGTGGATGGCTAGTTTTCAAGTTCAACTCTGAGTATGATTGGGACCGCGTGCTTAATGGGGGGGCATATGTCATCTATGGTAGACCTTTGCTACTAAACATCATGCCTTCATGCTTTGAGTTTGATGATGGTGAAGTAAGCAACATGCCGGTATGGGTAACCCTGCCGGGTTTACCACTTGATTGATGGACACAAAATGCTCTTTACAAAATCGGACAGAAAATCGGTCGACCACTTTCCGCGGATGAAGTTACAAGCAACAAGGAGATAATTGCTTTTGCTCGGCTCCTTGTTGAGTCAAATGTCTCAAAGGAACTAGTGAAATGAGTCAACATCCGGCTTCCCTTCGGGAAGCTAAGGCAGCAGCGGGTTGTTTATGAGTTTATTCCCAAGTTTTATAGCACTTGCAGAAGATTAGGACATGCTACGGAGAACTACGATGCCAACGAGAAGATAGGCGCTCCAGGCCCTTTCAAGCCGAACCCTCAGAGGCAACCTTACAAGAGGGTTGTTGCCCCAACAAAGAAAGTATACGCCCCTAAGGCACCTTCGAAGTCTGATCCGACCCCCAAGCAAACAACCGAAAAGGCACCCAATGCAAGCAAATCCATCATTGCAAGTGGATCGAAGGGACCCGAGAAAGAGGCTGAGGAGACGAATGTCGTGGAGACACCAAATCCGAACTGAGAGGCGACTCAAGCCACCTCAAAGACTACTGACAACGGACAAAAAAGAGAATCACACTGGAGCATGTTCAGGACCAATCCCAAAGTTCGAAGGAAGGCCAGCTTCCTAAGGAGCCCACGAGCACCAATTCGAAGGGGAAAGAGAAAATGACCGAGCCACTAGTAAAAGCCGGCAGCAGGTGAAATAAGAAGGGCAATGCCCTTTTCATCATGAAGTGTGCTATCTGGAACATTAGGGGCTTTAACAAGTCCTAAAAAAATAATGGGGTGTGGCACCTCATTAAGGAAAAACATCTCGATGTCTTGGGCATTTTGGAGACGAAACTCAACCAAGACAAGCTTACGCGAGTCTTGGCTAATAAATTCAATGGATGGGCGCATATTAATAATTTCCACACGCATGCAGCGGGGCGAGTTTTGATCCTTTGGAATCCCTCAAAGGTTGATCTCGAGCAAGTATATTGCTCCCTACAAGCCATCCACTGCAAGGTTACTTGTAAGTACACGTCAACCACCCTTATAATTAGCTTTGTCTACGGTTTTCACACCATTATTAGTAGTAGATCGTTGCGGGACAACTTGGTGCATTTTAGCTCGCAGCATTCGTATCTTTGGATACTTATGGGCGATTTCAATAATGCACTCGGGGCAAATGAGAAATATAATGGGCGTATGGTTACCTCCTACGAAATGAATGACTTTGTGAATTGCTGTCAAAATGTCAGATTGGTGGACATGCAATATTCAGGGTGCCTTTACACTTGGTATGGAAGAGGAGTTTGGAGCAAATTAAACAGAGCCATGGTGAACAAATCATGGCTGCTTGCGGGACTATCGGGGCATGCTCACTTTCCCCCCTCTGGATGCCTTTCGGACCACTCGCTTTCCATCGTGACTTTGCTAAGTCAAGACAAGGACTTCAACTAACCTTTTAAATTTTTTAACATGTGGTCTAAGCATTGTGATTTTCAGGACACCGTCAAGAATGTTTGGGTGAATGATGTGCATGGGACGAGGCAATTTTCTCTTTGCAGGAAACTTAAGCTATTGAAGGGTCCCCTCAAACAGCTCAATGCCAAGCACTTTAGCCACATTTCCGAGAGATTCAAGAGGGCAAACAAGTCTCTCAAGCATGCACAACAACAATTTCATGACTCGCCCGGAGATGACGCCCTTAGAGACCAAGTTTGCTCCCTGCGCAAGGAGGCCACTTGTCTAGGCGAGGCGGAGAGACATTTATACTACCAGCAGGCCAAAAGCACGCACCTCAAATTTAATGACAAGTGCACTAAGTTATTTCACAGCCTTGTGAAGAGGAATACGAGAAGAAACCATATTGTGAAGGTCAAGTGCAACGATGGTCCTTTACCTCCTCGCAAGATGAAGTTGCAAAGGAGTTCTCAGGGTTTTACAAGAGTTTACTTGGCACGACTACCTCATGCCAACCAATTGAACCCCATGTCCTCGACAACGGCCCTATAATTTCCCCCGAACAGTCTGAGTGCCTGGTTAACATTGTCTCGGATGATGAGATCAAGGCTGCCTTGTTCAGTATCGGCGAAGAGAAATCACCAGGTCCTGATGGGTACACTTCGAACTTTTTAAAGAAAGCATGGCAAATAGTGGGTGAGCAGTTTTGCAGGGTGGTGCATGAATTCTTCGAATCCGGGCGTCTTTTGAAGCAAATAAATCACACGGTCCTTGCCATGATCCCTAAATCGGACCATCCCTCATCTGTTGCCGACTATAGGCCTAGTGCATACTGCAATGTGACCTACAAAGTGATCTCTAAAATTTTGGCAGCGAGACTTGGATCCACCTTGGGCACAATCGTGGATCAAGCTCAATCGGATTTTATGGAGGGGCGTAGTATGGTAGAGAATATTCACTTGGCTCAAGAACTTTTGAGAAAATATCATCGGATCAAAAAGGTGTCCGCCCGATGCATTCTCAAAATCGATCTCCGGAAGGCATTCGACTCTGTCAATTGGGGCTTTCTCAAATCCGTCCTTGAGGGGCTAAACTACCCGGATAAGTACGTTGGTTGGGTCATGGAATGAGTGACTTCCACCTCTTATTCCATCTCACTTAATGGGAGCCTGCACAACTATTCTGAAGGGAAGTGTGATTTGAGGCAAAGCGGCCCACTCTCCCCATTCCTGTTCGTTATTTGCATTGAGTATCTTTCGAGGTCCTTGAATATAGCCACGACCAATCCTGATTCCAACTTTAATCTGAGGTGCGAGGAGAACTGAATTACCCACTTAGCTTTTGCCGATGATATCATGCTCATGGCGAGGGGTGATCCCACTTCGGTCCGTATACTCATGGAGTGTCTCTCCAATTTCAGCGACAAATCGGGGCTCATCATGAATGCTTTGAAATCGGACCTGTATACGGCGGCAATTGTGGGGGAGGACCTTGAGGAGATCCAGGAGATCACTGGCATCCCGCTTGGCACGATGCCTTTCCGCTACTTGGGTATTACCCTCTCGGCTCACAAATTGAGGCTGGTGCACAATGCGCCCTTTATCGATAAGATTGCTTCTTATATCAATGCGTGTGCTGCATCTTGTCTTTCATACGCGGGACGGGCTGAACTCGTCCGATTGGTACTCCAAGGAGTTGAATGTTTTTTGCTATCCATCTTCCTCCTCCCGACGGGGGTCATCGATAGAATCACCAAGTTGTACCGAAATTTTTTTTTGAATTCTAAAAATGCTCCGGTTTCTTGGGACGAAGTCTGCTTTCCCAAAGCCGAAGGGGGTCTCGGATTTAGGGGCATCAAAGCGTGGAACGAGGCTCTGTTGACCAAAGCCTTGTGGAACATTCACAACAAAAAGGACACTCTTTGGGTTCGCTAGGTGCACAATATTTATTTGAAGAAATACACCTTATGGCAATGGACTTCGAGTTGGGAGGACTCGCCATTGCTCAAAGGATTGCTCCGCATAAGGGACAAGATTTGCACCCGGGAAGGGACTTTCGAGGCTGCAATCCAAAAATTTGGAGTTGGGACGGTGGGAATGGGCTTAGCATTGCCAAGGCCTATGATTACTTTCGGGACACTGGGACTACGAAGCACTGGGTTGCCGATGTTTGGAATGCTTGCTTCACCCCAAAACATGCTTTCACCTTTTGGCTCGGCATCAAACAAAGGCTACTAACGAAGGACCGACTGCACTACCTTGACATTGACAAGGCTTGCGCATTTTGTGGTTATGTGGACAAATCTGTGCAGCACATCTTTTTCGAGTGCAGTTTCAGCGGGTCAGTATGGAGGGGCATTCGGGACTAAATAGGTATCATACGATCCATGACGACTATTGCTAGCGCCTTGAAGTGGATCAAGAAAGAAGGAAGGAGCACTACTTGGCATGGAAAGGCCAAGCGCATTGCGCTAGCATGCACCGTCTACCACATTTGGACAGTGAGGAACCGAAAGATTTTTAAAGGCTTGTCCCCACAAGTGACCGACATTGTTTTCAAGATCAAAACGCAAGTGTACAAGACCATGTTCATTTTGTATCCCGATATTTTAATTCATTTCGAACATGTAGCTAGGGGAGGTTGATATGTAGCATATCGTTGATGTACACCTGGGTATGCCCAGCGTATTTTGTAATGCCTACTTTGTAGCGCCCGTTTTTGATCTATAAAATTTACATTTCGATAAAAAAGAAATATGCATCGCTTGATCTTCTTCATAAACTGGTTGGTCGGCAGAAGCTAGCATGTCCCAACGAGTTTTTTACTTTGTTGACATAATCCCTAATGTTCATGGTTCCTTTCTTGATAGAGGAGAGTTGCATCTTGTACTGCATTTTTCTGGCTGCAGTTTGACAAGAGAAATTAGTTTCAAGAGTTTGTCATATTTCTCTAGAGGATGCAAGGCCAAACATCATGTTAAGTAGATTTTCAGAGAGAGGAGAGAGAAGCCAGGATGCTTACAGTTGATCTTGCCTAACCCATAATAGGAACTCAAGGTTAACAAAACCTTCTGCAACCTAAGGTGGAGGTCTGATTTCTCCAGTAAATTAGCCTTCAAGACCGTACCCTCTGAATGTTGTATTGACTTGCATTTTCCAAATCAAGTAATTTGAATCATTTAACTTGATTTAAACAAACTGGTTATGTAGATGAATAGGTGAGTTTGAAATTTGTGAAGATAGGGTATTACTGTGACTTACTGGATGAGAGCTCGACTGAGCCTCATGTGAGGAGTGGTGTTATCCCCCATGATAAAAGAGAACATAAGAGAAGAATAAAGACGGAAGAGGTATTTAGAGTCAGGCCAAAACCTGCTCTGATACCATGAAAGAAAATGGCAAGTACATTATAGCAAATGGCGAGCTTATTCTATATTAACTTTTCATTATAAACTTTCAATCATTTGTCTTTAACTACAACATAGAAGGATATATATATATATATATATATATATATATATATATATATAACACTACACCTGACCAATGTTGCCCTATAATGTGTGACTAGGAATGCTACAGTGCAATCTAACAACGGATACCTAAAATATGTGGTCAGTAATGTTATAATACAATATGAAAGTTGTATTAGGTAAGATGTACTAGTCTATGACTGACATCATCTGATGTAGTGTAGGTCCCAAGTAATAAGAGCGAACTCATTCGCGACCTCTCATGAGACCTGTTGCTGTCTTTTTGAGCGACCTCTCATACAATATGTATGGTCTGTGATTATGCAACCTGAAATTATCAGGTCCTGATCTGTTTATGGTTATGCGACTTGAAGTTATCAGGTCGCTTTCTAATAGTTTCTTTATAATAAAAACTTGCAATTCGTGTGTATCATGCTACGAGTTTAGCTTTGTACTTTGCCATAAATTTGTATTTGTTTTGTACATATTTGTGTTTATTTTTTCCGTGTAAGTTTGTGTGTGTTTTATGTGATTTATTTGTGCATTCGTCACATTTTTATTCGTGTTCTCGTAATTTACACTTTGCACTTCATGTCATTTTTTTTAATTACATAACATATTTTACTTTGTTTATAAGATTTTTATTTTATTTTATTTTCCAAGAAATTGGGATGAACCCAAAGTGGGAAATCAGACTGATTTTCTTGATACAAGTTAGCAAACGCAAGACGCGAAAATTGAGAGAATACAACATCAGGTCAGAAATTGAAAAAATAAGAAAAGCGTTGATCGAACACCACCATGCCATTCCTAGTAACGACAGTGCGGGGTGCCCGAGAGAACTCAACGTCTTTTGACTGGCGCTCGCAAGGTGCCCAGCAATTCCGTCCGCAGGATACCTACCATGCGCCTAGTTTGTGCTAGCTGCCCGTTGTCGGTCACATAATGAGCACGCGCGGAGCTTTGCACACCAAAAAAAATGTTACTCTCTACAAAAATTTATAAGTTTATGGTTATTTCATACAATTTGAAAAAATATGATTAATATAATTCTAGTATTTTATTTTCTGTTTATAGTATGACTAATTACCTTTTTATTTATTGTCAACTTGATTTTTTAAAAGTTTAATCTAAATAAATGTATTAGCATAATTTTAAAACAATTCAATAAATGCATACTTGAAAGTGAGAATTAACTACATAGTTATAGTTAAATGTATAACAAGTCTATTTTGTGGGATATGAAGATTAGCAAGATGATCTATATTATAGGAGTACTAACTGAGTTTTTAAATAAATAATACTAGCAAAGATAAATACTAGTAGCACATAAAATCTTCTGACTCGTGAGTGGTAGCGCGAGAAATAATGAGAGGAGGAAATTAATAAACGACAGAGATAGAGATAGCGTGTATACAGGTGCATATATAGTAGGCGTTAGCGTAGGCGACACCGAAATGCGTGACAGAATTACAGATAAAGAGTTGTCATTTCCTCTCTTTCACTCGCACAGCCGCCTTTTGTTTTGAAAATAGTATAATAATAATACCAAGAGTATAATTAATATCGTGTCTTGCTTTTATCTTCTTGTTTCTTCTTGAGAAGATGACTAAATATATGAAAGTTCGTTTGTAGTGTTATGATCATTTTTAAGTGCTTTCGTTATTATTTTTCATTACCGAGGAATTCATGTGTCAATTCGGTTTGAATGGGTTTTGAGAATACTTGTTTTTTATTTTTACTTTTAAGAGAATACAGAGATGGAAAAGTCTCGAAGAAAAAATGATGAATTTTGAGAATGCACGGGATATGAAATGAAAAATATGATGATGAAAGTATAAGAGGTAATATAATACTATTTAAATATGATTGATACTAATATAAAGAAAAAACAGAAATAACTGAACACGTGAATTTTAGAATTTGTAGAAAAATATTCACGCTTCTTTCATGATTAGATAGATGTTTTAAAAAATTGCAATAGTTAATTGCACAAAATGTATAATTCGTTTATTAGTTTTTTCAACTTGAAAAAAATAGTTCATTAAATACAATGATATCAAATTTAATTTATTAATTAATTTTTTATTGTACATTTAATTAATTTTGGGGATTTTGACCGATACTATTGGTCAAATTTTAAAAGATGACAAGTTTAATTCACCAAGTTTTTATCACATATTTAGTCCAAAATTTAGCCCAACAAATATAAAGTTAGCCGCCGGCCGGAAAATTTTCCGGCGAGTTTTTTTTTTTTTTTTTGCCCAACAAATATAAAGTTAGCTGCCGGCCGGAAAATTTTTTGGCCGCCGGAATTTTTTTTCGATCACATTTTTTTTTCCTGATCATTTGGAAATATTTTTCGGCTGCCGGAATTTATTTTTGGCGTTTTTTTTTTCTTTCTGCCCAAAATTTCTTACTTTATGTCTGAATTTCTTACTACATGTCCATTGAGTCAGTTCCGGTGGCCGAAATTTATTTTCGGCATTTTTTTTTTCTGCCCATAATTTCTTACTGTATGTCTGAATTTCTTACTACATGTCTATGGAGTCAGTTTTTTTTCAACCCAAATATTTTTTTTACAATGTCTGGATTCTTTACTATATGTATGTATTTCTTACTATATGTGCAAACATTTCTTACTATATGTCCAAATATTTTTTATTTAATGTTCAAAAAATAATTTCGGTTACCGGAAATAAATCTTACTATATGTACGGATTTCTTACTATATGTAACAGATTTTTTATTTAATGTCCAAAAATTCATACTTGATGACAAAAGTATTTTATTTGATTGCAAAAGTTTCTTACTTTGATGTGCAAATGTTGTTATGTATTTTTTACTTATTACTATTTATTTTTTACTTATTACACACTTTTGTTTTGCCAAAAGAAATAGAGAAAAAAAATTCTTGCTTAATAGCAAATTATTATTATGTATTTTCTTATTTAATACAAATTATATATTATTATTTTATAGTGAAATTTCATACTTTATGTTCAAGAAATTAATAAAGTTTMTTACTTTATATCCTTTAAAGTAAGAAAGTTTGTTATTTTATATTCAAAAAAGTAGGAAAAGTTCTTATTTTATAGTGAAATTTCTTACTTTATTTTTAAAAATAAAGATATTTTTAATTTATATTCAAAAAAAAAAAATCTTACTTTATAGTGAGAATCTCATACTTTATGTATGAAAAAGTAAGAAAATTTCTTATTAAAAATTTCTTACTTTATAGTGAGATTTCTAACTTTATATTTGTAGGGAAAAAAAAAATCTCGCCGGAAAAATTTCCGGCAGGCGGCGGCCGGACAGCAGCAGCGGTGGGGGTGGCCGGCGGTAGGTGGTGGTGTATTATTTATTGATATTATTATATTATTATTATTAGGGGTAACCTTATAATTGTATATTTGTGGTTGGACTATTTGACATTTTGTATAATTAGTTATAGTATTTGACAAAAATACTTTTCCCTATGTAGTATTTGGCAATTGCCCCTAATAATAATAATAATAATAATAATAATAATGGAGCATAGAGTTTTGCTCCACATGTAATATGTAGTATGAAATTATACTCAGTGCAGTATGTATTTTTGTTTTGAATATATTATGTAGTATGAAATTATCTTGTACAATTTAATATAAATTTTGACAGTCCAATCTAAAATTTTGAAAAGGAAACTGCATAATGTAGTTTGCAATCTTGTGTGGTTAGTACGTAATTTGATAATAGTAGTATGAATTGTAAAATATTATAATATTTTTTACTGATTCTTTGAATTTTAGTAGAGTTGTGAATTTGATAATGGTGGTATGAATATTAAAATATACTAGTATGTAATTTGATAGTAGCGGTATGAATTTTGAAATATAATAGTATGAGATTTTACTGATTTTGTGAAATTTTAGTATGAAATCCACAATATCAATTTGAATTTCATATACAGTATGAAATTGAGATTTAAAAATATAAAATTGTGAATAAAATATTGTATTTTAGTGTGACATATTACATAAAATAGTTACATGATATAGTATGAAATCTCACAGTGTAGTGTGAAATTTTGCCTATAATGATTAAAAGTACAAAAATTAGTAGTATGGAATTCCGACTCTATAGAGTATAAGTATGAAATTGCACTATGTAGTGTGAAAATGCACAGCGTAGTATGAAATTCGTCGTTCACATTTGGTAACAATGATATGATAATGTCATGTAATAATATGAATGTTGGTTGTATTAAATGTTAAATAAAGAAAAAGAAAATTGAAAGGGAGAAAAAAGGAAATCATTAATAATGGTAAAGTAGTATTCTTATGTAGTGGTTTAGATTAAATGGGAAGATAATTGATTATATGAGAAGTTAATGTTTTCACTAGAGTATTTGGGATAAAACATTTACCTAATGGATAATATGAGAATTGCCACTAGAGTAAATATAGAAAAATAAGCAGCAGTAAAATCGGAAAAAAAATATATGTACAAAAGTGCCTTGAAATAAAGAACAATAAATATTAAACAAACTTTTTTTTTTCTTTTTTTGCTAAACCAACAAATTTTTTGAACTAGAGAGTATACTATTATGTTGCAGGAGAGGATTGAATTTGTTTCTACAGCGTGCATTTGTATATACTGCATTATGAATATATATTTTATATATACTTATACTACGTGAGTGATTGCTAGTCAAAACGGTACAAATTTACCTGAAGTTGTGTGGCACCGGAAGATAGAAGGTAACTATGACGTCACAATTTATTTCGATTGCATTTGAAAGTTCAAACTGTAAGATGTATTATTGTGAAGATATCAGGATTGCATCATAAAGCTGCAATAGCATGAGTATGAAAAGTGTGTTTGTATTGAATAGTGAGGATGATGAAAGACAGCAGCACAACATCCTATAAATAGAATCGTTGCTTTAGCTATGCATGCTACGTGGATCAATCTAGTAGGTTACACAAAAATCATATTTGATCATAGTTGATTCGTACATAATCAGGAAAAGACTATAACTATTACAACTAGAGACGCAATTACATGCAGCAAGTGCATGCACCACATAAACCACACATAGCCTCCCTCAATTTGAAGTCGAGGCAGCAACAACACAAAGATGTGAACGAAGCCTTGTAGAAAGAGGTTTTGTAAGTATATTTGTTGTCTAATCAATGAAAGGAACATGTTTCACAACGAATTGCTCATGTTGAGCTTTGTCTCGTACAAATAGAGATCAAGTTCAATATGTTTAAGCTTGGAGTGCAAAATAGAATTTGTTGCTGAAGCTTCTGCTCTAATGTTGTCTGTCTAGATGACAGGAGTAGAGGTTAAGGGAATTCTTAGTTCGTTGAATAAGAAGGTGAGCTAAATCACATTAGTGGAGCAGCGGGTAAGACTTCTGAATTCAGCTTCAATGTTGCACCTAGAGATGGAATGTTGCTTCTTGGAGCACCGGGTGACTACATTGTGACTAAGATAAACACAAAATCCAGTGACAAATCTTTTGTCATCTATATCTACTGCCCACTCGGAGTTTGAGTATCTTGTGATCTTGAGGTGAGGGGATTCTGAAATTGAAGGCCAAAATAACTGGTGCCAACAAGGTATATGAGGATTCTCTTAAGGGCTCTCCAGTGGGGTTGAAAAGGAGCTTTCATAAATTGACTTAACTTGTTTACACTGAAGGAGATTTCAGGTCTTGTAATGGTGATGTACTCTAGATCTCCACAATGATGCTTCTAATGTTGTTCCATTTACATTACCAGTGCCAACATATTTGGACATATGAGAAGTGAAAACCATAGGTGTAGCAGCACCTTTACGCTGAGCCATGTTAAAATTCTTAAGCAATTATTTGACAAACTGTTCTCGAGTTAAATGGAGACTACCTAATTTGGTCTAAGTAACCAGAGTTCCAAGAAAGTGGTGCATTGGTCCTAAACTCTAAGAGAGAACCTCTGATTAAGACCTTTTTTAGCTCATAATTATCCTTGTTAGCATTTCTCATGACCATGATATCATCACCATAGACAAGGACTAGGATGTAGATACCTCCATGAATGTACAAGAAGAGTGGTGAGTTTGCCTTTGAGACTTGAGATTTGAGCCTAAGTGGCTCAGTTCTAAGCTTATTATACCAGGCACTTGAAGTCTATTTAAGTCCAGAGATATATTTAGACAATTTGTAGACATATTTATTACCAACTAGTAGCTTAAAACCTGGTGGTTGCTGTATATACACCTCATGTTCCAACTCACCATTCAATAAAGCATTGTTCACATTACCTATATGATTGGGCGGTTACAACACATAACAAGTGTCAGGATGGTTTTGATTGTTGCTGGTTTAATGTCAGGATTAAAAGTTTCCTGGAAACTAACTCCTGGACTTTGGGTATATCCTTTTGCAACAAGTTTAGCCTTATACCTCACTAGACTGCCACCTGACTTCTTTTTCACCTTGTAGATACACTTGCATCCAATCAAAGGCTTATTATAAGGATCAAGGTCCAATGTCCATGTTTTTCTGGACATAAGTGATGAGTACTCAACCTCCATTTGTTTATTTCATATATCAACTTGAAGAGCCTTTTTTTATGAGATAGGTTTAGGTTCAATAAAGATTGCATTAGAGATCATTTTAGGTTTATAGATCACTGCCTCGATTTAGTAACCATTGAGTGTTTTGGATTAGGTGCAGATGTAGGATTCTGATTTTGAGATTCAAGAGGAAGGTCAACAACTAGAGGATCTTTTGTTGGACTGGAGGAGTCAGTAATAGAAATAGGTGACCTGATAGTGGATGATTTGGATAAGACAGTGTTGGGAGTGTGAGGATTATTTAGGATTGGATGTGAGCTATGTGGCTGTGATGAAGATGTTTGTGTATTTATAAAGTAATTATAAGAGGTGCAAAGTGAGGGATTCTCACTTGGAGTAAGTGCAACTGGTTGTGAAACTTTTTTCAGAAAGAGAAACACACTTTCTTCAAGAAGTATGTGTTTAGTGATTACCATTTTTCCAAAGGAAAGAAGCACCTTATAGCCCTTGTAGACATCACGTAACCAAGGAGTGTCGAGGGCTGTGATCTAAACTAAAGTTTGTGCTTGTTGAGAGGATTGGTGTAAGGATAACATAGACATCCAAACACTAATATTAGAGTAATCAGACATTGAGGAATGTATACATTGGAACGAGAATTTATCTTATAGAACCTTGGTTGGAAAACCTGTTAATTAGGTAAATTATAGTTTTGAAGGCATCAACCCAATAGTAAAGAGGCACTCTAGACTGAGCAATAAGAGCTAGGTTCACTTCAACTATATGTCTGTGTTTCCTCTCAGCTACACCATTCTACCGAGGTGTATAAGGACATGATACTCTATGTAAGATCCCTTTTTGATCAAGGATCTGAGAGAAGGCTTGAAATACAATACCACCATCACTTTGAGACATGTTAATATTTGTTTTGAACTAAGTTTCAACCGCTTGAGTGAACTGAGCAAAGGCAGTCAAGGCCTCATCCTTAGTTTTCATAAAATAGATCCATGTATATCTGGTAAACTGATCCACAAAGCTAATGCAGTACTTGTGATGAGTGTATGAATATGCAGGAGAAAGGCCCCAATGGTCACAGTGTTTTAACTCAAACGAAGAAGAATAAGCAGTAGTGGAATTAGCAAAAGGCAATCTATAAATTTTAGTCTTGCAACAAGCATCACATAGAGGTAAATGATCTTTATTAAACCGGAAGAACTTATTTCATATATTAGAATATTTAACTCATTAAACTTTCTATAATATTTATATAATAAATTTATAAAATATGTATTTTTATTATTATCTAGCGAAATACATTTAATTTAATTTTTAATGCAATCAATTTCATTTCAATGCATCAAATTCTTTTGTTTTACTGGATTTATCACAACAAATCTTGGGGCAACAAAATTCCCTTTTCTTTTCATTTGGAATTTAATGAAACAAATTTTGCGCAACATCTTTCTTTCTTTTTATTCGGTCTGAGTCGTCTTGCACCAATTTTTAGGTCTAATTCAAAAATCATTATGGATTTGATTTTATTTTTAAAAAATAGACTTAAAAACCAAAATAGATAGAGATATTTAAAATAGAAAAATATGTTATTTATCATGCTGAAAGGATGTGTTGAACGAAATTGGTTGTTATTAAAAAAATCTTAATTTGTGCAGACACACGAATTTTTCTATAGAACCAGATAGAGCTCCATTACGGAGCCCTATATAACACATGACATTCACCCCACCGTGAATTTATAAAAAAAGAAAGGAAAAATAAAAAGAAAAAAATATTAAGGGCTCAGATGAACCGGCAGACACACACTCAGTTAGCGCTTCCTATTTTATTTCTTTTATATAAATTATGGATGCACAATTTCATTGTGCGCTTCCAAGATTTTTTTTCTTTATATAGAAAATTTGAGTATGCGCTTCCTTTTTTTTATAGATAAATTATGTAAGCGCAATTTCATAATTCATAAGTGTGATTCTAATTTATTATTTTTTATTTACTTATTTATTGTAAATGGTAGAAGCACAAACTGAGTATCTGCTTCTTAATTTTCTTTAATTTTGGATTGAAGCGTAGTTTGAATCTATGCTTCCATTGAAAAGAATAAATTAAGTGCAACTTTTGACTGTACTCCCATTATTTAGACAACATATTTAAGCACCTCTTATTTTTACAACTCGGGTAGAAAATACAATAATTGCACAGTTTTGCCCTTGTATTGGCTCAAAACCATTTGTTTCACCAAATTAATTATATTGAACTCAATAACAATTTTGGAGAATTTTAAGTAAGACCCGATTAGAGTTACACATTTTTGTCTTAAGTAATCTAACAATTCAAAAACCTCATTTGTTAATTATATTGAGAGTTTAATATATCTATTATTTGTTTATATAATATTTAATATATCAATTTATGTAAATTGATATAGTGTTATTTATTTTATTTTTCTATGTACGATAAGAATTTACATAAAATAATTTCACAAAATAAAAAGACTTTTTTTGTTAATATTCAAAGGTACCTATTAAAAAATAATAAAGATCTAAATGAAAAAAGTATATGTATTTATTTTATTTTAGAACTTTACATTATTAATATATGTTATTGTCATTGGTTATAATTGTATGTGTACAATGAAAATAATTTTTTTTAAGTGTATATGATTATCGAGATTATTTATATTTTCTTTCCAAACTCAACACTAAGTGACATTTTGAATGGTATATCTCTCTCCAGAAATAAATATATTTTCAGAAATAGAATATTTTTATGTGATTTTAACGACACTTTATCTTTAAATCGAATAAGTATTATAAGTTTGTCAAAACAAATTTATATAATTCATTACTTGATGGTTTAATTTCAATTACTTTCCACCTAGAGTTCCTAATAAAATAGTATGGATGTTAAGATTTCTTGATAGATGATAGAAGTGTTCTGGATCAGTTGAGAAAAATAATTTTCCCTTTCGATAATATTAAATTTAATAATTTTAAAATATAATTATCTTGCGTATCACCGTGATGAAAGTACTACGAATAAGCCGATGCTAGGGATGGCAATGGGACGGGTACTAGAGGACACGGACCCACTCCGTCCATCCCACGGGTCGGGTTGGGTCGCCCCATTATATATACTTTTTTATTATTTCTGTTAAATTTAAAATTAATTTAATATATAATAACACATATATTATTATAAAAATTAAATATAAGATAAAAATTGAATTAAAAACAATACTAAATGTAAAAGAACTTAATACTTCATATAAAATAAATATTTATAACATATAAAATACATTTAAAAATAAAAAATATACGGTGCGGCGGGTCAGTGTGGGTACCCACGGGCATAGACGGAACCCGCCTCGCCCCGCCACGGGTCACGGGACGGGGCTCCCCAAACGGTACAGGTTAGGCAGGGCCGGGTCGGGTCGGGGCATGATTGCCACCCCTGATCAAGTATAAATATGTATTTCATAGTATATAATTTTGGGAGATTCTATGGTGTCATGCCTATATCATTATTCACTTAATTATAACCGTTAGATCATTTAAGGAGTGATACGACATCAAATATCCAGGTCGGCATGCACGTCGAGTTAAATCAGGGAAGGGACCTCTTTGAAGAAGTTATCAAGCTCCTATAGGCCGAAATGGTATTGGTGTCTCTATATAAGGTCGGCTGAGAGACCTGAGCCTTATATGAGTTGGTATGGTTATGGTATGGGCCCCGACGGGCTGTTAGGATATGTTATACTATGGACCTGGTGGGTTAAAGGTATGAGATGGTTATTGTCTCATGGTTATTATGATAACTTAACAAAAATATGAGGATTCTAATAATTATCGTAACTCGCATAAAGTAGAAATTACAATTCTAATTGGTGGTTTATTTATGGAATTATGGTGTGAATATGAGACAAAAACCCTAGATTGGGAGCACGTCTCTTATCTATATAACGAGGACACATGCCTCAATTCTACTCTTAAGTTGATTTATTCCTACTTTTTGAGCTCTCATTTATCATAATATAAGGTAACCAACTTAAGCATATGAGGGCTTACGTCAGGGTTGTCCGGCTTAGGTTTTATTTTATAGGTAGCTCAGGTCGGAGGAAGCAGTTCGGAGCTTAGGGACATATTTTCTTGGTGAGCTAATCTTCTTGGTCGCATCAAGTGGTGGCGTCTATGAGAACACGAGGGACAATGAGTCCTTGAGTGAAAGTTGTGAGAATCAACCAAAACAATCATGAAGGGGAGAAACATAACACCACAAGTCTTGAGTTTTAGTTCTGCGGCGAGCAAGAGCAAGAAACATGACAAGGGGGCACAATCTAAAGGTGGTAAGATACCATAGGTGAAAACAAAAGAACAACTGACCATGGAGACACTTTCATCAAGGAAAGAGGAAAGGGAAATTAAGAATATGGGGGATAAGAGTATTCCGTCCAAAGTAATAAGGCAGAAAAAGACCAATTTGAGGATCAATGAGTGGGAAGAATTACCAAATCAAATGGCCCATCACATTAATTAAGGCTTGCTCCAGAAATTTATTAATGTGTACCCATCGATAAGTTAGAAAAAATCATGATTGGGGTAGACAATAGCGATGACGAGGTAGAACTTGCAACTCGAGGAGATAAGGAGGAAGAGTACAGGACATAACCACTTACTCCAGCTCAAAGAAGAGCATAGAGAAAGAAACATGGATGCCTGATCCAGAATTAGTACGAGCATAAAAAATGAAGCAGCCTCAAAGGAGGTATTTGTCATCAGAGGAGTAAGAAGATGAAGATGACATTCATTCTTTAGGTGGTAAATCACAAAGGAGGTGCCAGCAAAATAATTTAGGATGATAGATGAGGATGAGGATGAGATGCTACCAACATCTCGGTCAATGAGAGACATGTAGGAGACGGTGCGAGCACTTCAAAGGTAGGTTGTAGGATTAGATCGACAGGAGTTAAGAGGCCATCCGTTCTCTAAAGAGATATTGAGGGCGGTTTTATCCCGGGGGTACAAAGGTTTGGACTTTATTGGACATGTCAAGGTTACTAACATGATTATAGTACAGGGCATAAAGCTAAGGCTGGAGAAAATAGGTGGATTATGTCTTGAAGAATCATCATCGATTCTATGGGCTTACCAAACGACTGCAAAATATAGGAGAATCCTCCTTTAGCTTAGTTTATGGCATGGAAGTTGTCATTCCAGCAGATATATCAGGGAAGATCACACCGCCTAGCTACTTTTAACCACGAGGAAAGTGAAAGATTGGCCAGAGGATCTTTGGAGGTAATTAATGAAATAACGTATAAGGGGGGAATCTCCGATTAGTTTTCCTCGAGAGAATTAATCTCGTACTCTTGCGAGCGAGCTTTCAAATTTTGACAAAGTTATTAATAAATTTAGGTGCGGAAAGTTCGAATCACCACCTCCTCTATAGAAATTTATGTGAGAAATATGAGTGCCATGATCAGACATTGACTAAGTCAATGCAAGAACAAATGATCATGAAAATCAATAGTCTGACTAGTAGTATGTTGTTGAATACACATTTAATGCATCTGAAATGCAAGTTGAGCATCAACAAGTGATAGTGAATCATTGCGAGTAGTGAGACTCATAACAACTTTATACTCAACACCTAGGTCGCCAAAATATAGGGAACTAAATCATCATCAAAGATTGTGTGCCCAACCGAATTCAAGTCACTAGAAATAGATTTGTACAAAGAATGTATATAGTTATCAATTAAAAGATTATGTTTCACAAAGACTTGAAGCATAAAGTGAAATTTAAGAGCACG
The DNA here is from genome assembly GCA_014905375.1 of Phtheirospermum japonicum. Classification (NCBI taxonomy): domain Eukaryota; kingdom Viridiplantae; phylum Streptophyta; class Magnoliopsida; order Lamiales; family Orobanchaceae; genus Phtheirospermum; species Phtheirospermum japonicum. The sequence continues at coordinate 766,312 of BMAC01000429.1, read as the reverse complement.
AGCTTTGGATTATGTGAAATAATTTTCAAGAAACAACCAAACCTCATGAGACATGCCAGAATGACAAATGTGCCCTAACATAGAGTTCTAAATGGAAGTTAACTTCATGCTAAGAGTACAAAGTACAAGCAAAGAATCCAGACAGCACATAGTCAGAAGGTAAAGAGAAGGTGATTTTAGGTCGGTGAGCTGGTATGGTGACGCGCCGATGCGATATACACTACAGGGAAGTTGGATCCCAACTGGTTAGGACCGTTCAAGGTGACCAAGGTATTAAAATGAGGAGCGTATGTGTTAGAGGATGGTGAAGGTAAGGCAGTATTGAGAAGTTGGAATATCTTCTATTTGAAAAAGTATTATGCCTAGCTGAGAAAAAGGTACACTATATGTGATCGAGGATTTCTTATCTCTCTAAGAAATCGTCTCCGCAATAGTACGGAGTCGATTGTAGAGCGGTAAGTTTTTCCCGAGTTGTGTCTCTCGAGGATAGATATAATCGGCGGTCGGTGTTTTTAGTCACTCTCTTGTTAAGCTAAATAACACTAATCTAATCTACGAAAGCATTAATCATTGGTTTTGATTTTGAGTTTTACGCTAAAGCTTGAATTTAAAAGGGGACTTTAATTAAAAATGATTTAAATGAAAATAATGAAAATGAGGGTTTAGGGTGTTCGGTTTGTCTCCACGATTAATCAGTTTTTGCCGAGCACTTAATCCACGATTCGGGGTTGTCAATCCTAAATCTCGACAAGTTCCGATTAATGGCTCTAAACGAACCAAAACCCCAAACTCGTAATTACTAAACTAATTACATCAAATAAAGCTTATAATTAAAATATAAGTCATGGAGGGAAAACCAAATCATTTGAAATTGAGAGAGTAAAAGAGCATTAAATGTAAATAAGTCAAAATTATCAAAGAAGAGAGTCCCATATGTCTTTTGAAAACCCAAGGTTTGCTTGGACAAATGGGGTAAAAAGCTTGAAGATGCTACAATTGAGTTTGGCAAGAATAACAAAAGAACTACAAGTTAGAAAACTAAAAGGAGAAATTGAAATGAAAAGAACAACAACACCAACTAAATCTAATACCCAACACAACAACAAGAACAATTAATCAAGAACAAAGCATAATAATAAAGGGAAAGAACACTACCAAATTGCATCGAACTCAAAGCTTCAAGTTTGCTACAAGATCCAAAAGATAGAAATCAAACCAAGAGCCACAAGTAGAGGAGATTGTCACCTTCTCCCACACTTGCTAAGCAATCTAACTAACACTAACTAGACTACAACTAAGCTAGCTAAACTACACTAATTTAGTAAGCTAGGGTTTTAACGGCAAGGGAAATGTAGAGGTTTGGAGGAGATGGACTAGGTCCAAAACCACCAAGGAGAGGTGTTTGGATAAGGTGGAGCAGTTGGGCCTATATACAAAGTCGCAGGGGTAAAATTGTCAAAAAGGGATAAACTTCACGAGCTGGACTGTGACTCAGTCGATCGACTGCTTCGCCCAAAATTGCCAACCTACTGCCGAGCAGTCAATTCGGAGTGATCTAGTCGATCGACTGGATAATTAGTCGATCGACTAAAATGTCAGTCGATCGACTAACTCGGCTGCTCCGGCTCGATTTTCTCGTTTCGCTCTAAACGTCCTCTGGTTGCTGCTCCTCGTTCACGTTATGTTTTCTTGCTTTTCCCATTCTAATCCGAGTCGAAAGAGATGCCCTGAGCGTGCACGAGACCCGCTTGGTCATCCTACGGCCAAAAATACGAAAAAGGGTAAAAATGTACGAAAAACTACTAAAAAACGCACAAAAGCTATAAAAACCTAAAACTAATAGGCCAAAACGACTCCTAAAACCCATAAACGCAAGCAAAACACACACGAATGCTACACAAAAAGGTAACAAAAAAGTGTACAAAAAAGTACAAATCAATATGGTAGTACAATAACCCGATGCTTGTTAAATTCAGAGGAAAATTAATGAAATGGAAGTTATGGTTATGGAAATGATGTTGGACATACTTTTATAGTTTTTATGGTTATGGGTCGACGCTTGTTTAGGATGGCGATGGTTTATGGTTTATGGTTTTATAGTTATTCCAATGCTTACTTAGATCGGCGATGGTTTGTGGATCACAGTTTTTATGGTTATGGAATGACGCTTGTTCAGGTCAAAGATAGTTTATGGTTCATGCTTTTGATGGTTATGGGCCAACGCTTGTTTATGACAATGATGTTTTATGCTTTATGGTTTTTATGGTTATGGGCCAAATCTTGTTTATGTCGGAGATGGTTTTTGGTTCATGGTTTTTATGGTTATGGACCAACGCTTGTTCAAGACGGAGATAGTTTATAGTTTTTATGGTTATGGGTCGACGCTTCTTTAGGTCGGCGATGGTTTATGGTTCATGATTTTATGGTTATGGGACAATTCTTGTTTAGGTTGGTGATGACTTATGATTTATAGTTTTTATGGTTATGGGTTGACACTTGTTCAGGTCGGAGATAGCTTATGATTTTATAGCATGTTTTACAGTTATAATTTCTTGATAAATTTGTTATAAGTTGAAATAGTGACTTTATGGTTGTGAATACTATCTATAAGTTATAACCTTATCAAAGGTTTTATGGTCGCGGTTCTTTATACTTGCGTTATGGTTACGATTTTACTCATATCCAGGAGAAATTAAAGTTATGGTTTCAAGTCAAGGAAATAAGGCTTAGTGGGGAAAACTTAGAATTCAAATACATTATACAACACAAGAAATAAGATTTTCATAAGTTACAATCAAGCAGCAGCTGGGGGGACTTGAGGAACATCTAGCTCGGTGCCCAGTTGTGTTACAACAATAGCTTAGGCTGCACATTTGTTCCATCAGATCGCTTGGGCATTTTTGGTTGAGGTTGCCTTTCCAGAAACGAAAGGAGGAGGGTCCTTTCGAGCTTTCTCAATGTCTACTTGGAAATTTAAACAAGTTGGTTGGCTCACTCGATCGCAGTTCTAAAGTAAAATTTGGCGCCCATGTCACCTTTTGAAGGAACGTATTAGTTTGAAGGTAGGTCGACATTAAGCTAACGTGATATGCATCAAGGAATCGCCGACCTACTGCACTCCCAAGGAAGATCCATCTACCTTCTTCAATTTCCTAAGCACTACCTTCTTCAATCTCACGAGCATGGGCTTCCATCTCCCTCTTCTGCAGCTTGGCCTCATGTTGCCCATCGATATCCTCCAACTCTTCTTGGTGACGTTCCTTGAAGTTATGGAGCTCGGTATCTGCTAGCATTATCTTTTCTTTCATAACTTCCAATATCTCTATTCAAGCTCGTATTTCCGACTGGCCTTGTCTAGCTCGCCTTGATTCAAGGAGAGATGCTTTGTTTGCTTACTAACTTGTTGCGCCAGCTCGCTAACAGTGTTTTTCCATTTTTTCGGCGACATTTCTTCGATTTTGGCAGCTAGTAAGTGGTTAGACAGAGAGGCAAGGCAAGGTTCCAGCTGGTTTTAGAAAATCATAAGGCAAAGTAAGAAGGGTAAGATATGTATGAGTTTTCAAGGGTAGGTTAAGAAAGATAAATACATGTGTGAAGTGTTGAGACATGAGGTCCACCTGATCAAGGATACTAAGGGTCGCTAGAAACATCTTGTCCAGCATCAGTATTTGACCTTGAAGGAAATGGCTGGCATTTATCCACGTCGTCGCGTTTTAGGAAGCCGCTGGATAAGGATGCGGAGGTGAGCTTGACAGTCCTTAGGCACGTCGGCAATTAGAAGGTGGAGGATATACATGCCGGGGATCGAGAACAATGACATTGCGATCAGAGGCGGTAGAAAATAATTGATCTCGGGATTGGCTTATTTTTCTTTTCTTGCCTCTACCCATAGTAGTTCTTTTGGGCAGTTGATCATTCGTCATTTCAGCGATAAAAAAAAGCACGATCAGAGTTTTTTACTGACGTGTCATGCTTCAGTATTTTCTTATAATTTTAAATATTAAATTGAAGATAAAAACATGCTCTGGCCTCCATTTTCTTTTTCTTTTTTTCTCTTTTATTACTTCTTTAATCAAATTAATAAAACTTTATAGTGAAGATTTAATGTTTAAAGATACAATGCAGACTACTGAACCTCTAAAAAATTCATAAAAGAAACTCATTTAGTGTTGAGTGCTTCTAGATTCCTTTCAATCACTAGTGCCACAGAGCTCACAAGTCGGATTGTATGATGCACTTTGCGGCTATCTAAGCTCTCACAAATAGAATGTTGGGCTTAAGACCAGCAATTCTTTCTAACACCTACCTGCGTGAGTCAATTCTGTTGCCGATACTATTGCAGCATTTAAAATATTAATTTGATCAAATCAAATAATTGCGGAAGTATGGTTTTTTCACACACAAAAAAAAAAACTACATCACATATTCAATTAAGAAATTAATGGGAATAATTAAATTACATAGTGTGTTTAGTGCATTTGTACCTTGTTATTTTTACACAAAACTAAAATCGCGCTTAATCATCATTAGTTCTTCGACTCCTTTCGCTTTCGTCGTTCTCGTCTAAGATACCACAATCTCGTGGTCTGATCCTTCTTCGAGAAAGTAGTGTGTGGACACCCAAATACAAATTTTATAATTATTATGTATTTTTTATGTGTTATTCATCACATGAATACACAAAAAGTAATTTATAAAAAGGGTTAGAGATAAAACCTGGAAGATAAAAGAAGAGAGAAGAAAGAAAACAATTTCTCTCAATTTTCTCACTTATTGAAATCGTCCCCACCTCTTATCAAATAAAGTATATGGAGAGATTTTAGTCTCAAGTCTCAATCTCATTTGATCTCGTGCTTAAGAGATTTTATCTACTAGGAAATTTTTTATTAATAGAAAACTATATGACATATATAGGCCTTTATATATGACATCAATCTACTGATAATCCAAACAAAACTCCTAGATGGCTTAGTTGAACGAACTCAATATATAAAGAACATTCAATTGAATTCAGCGAATTATAACCTTTATACAAGTTTTGGCGAAATCCCTTTCATTCCAAATCAATCGACTAAGTTTAATATTTATTCAAGTGTTTATCTCAATGTCTTAATCAATTTATTTCATCTTTATTAGTCGACAACTAGATCATACTCAACTACTATATTTAATATGTCTTTTGCATTGGCCAATGACTTTAGTCGACCTAATATAGAGATTATGAGTGATCTCTCTCGAAATTCCAATCGAAAATGAATTCTTTCTTGGCTCAACTACCACTCTCATTTACATCATGGTGTACCCAACACAAGCCATATCTATCCCAAAAAGGAGTGCAAGCATTGGTCATGGTCAAAGTACATCACTCAGCAAACAAGGTGCGTATTAACCTCAAGTCAAATGATTATCACACGCTTTATACACTGATAAGTTTATAAACATACAATAAATAATTTATCAGTAGAATTTACCAATACTCTCTAACGTATCCATGCGTCCATCACGAATAACTATTATTCGCAATCGTACTAACTGCATTCTCTAAGAATGTGATGCGGACCACCTGTCGACATCTATTATATTATCAATATTCCAATCTTGATAATCATTAATCGGGACTATTTTAAGAGTAATGTTCTATGACTGACATCTCACCATATCAATGACAACATTAACTCAATGGAACATTTGTACGAATAATTGCAAACAATCAAAACAATAATTCAATAAATGCATTGCCATATATATAACGATATATATAATAATTGTGATCAAGTATAATGTCTTTAAATTTGATTGTCTCTAGGACATTTATACTTTCATTGGCACCTTATTATTTTTTACACAAAAACTAAAGTCACGAATCTTCTTAATCGTCATTAGTCCTTCGATTCCTTCCGCTTTCGTCGTTCTCGTCTAAGATACCATAATCTCGTGGTCTGATCCTTCTTCGAGAAAGTAGCGTGTGGGCACCCAAATATAAATCTTATAATTCTTATGGATTTAAATTTTATATGTTATTCATCACATGAATACACAAAAGTTAATTTATAAAAAAGGGTTAGAGATAAAACTTGGAAAACAAAAGAAGAGAGAAGAAAGAAAACAATTTCTCTCAATTTTCTCACTTATTGAAATCGTCCCCACCTCTTATCAAATAAAGTATATGGAGAGATTTTTAGTCTCAAGTCTCAATCTTATTTGATCTCGTACTTAAGCAATTTTATCTACAAGGAAACCTTTTATTAGTAGAAAACTTTCACGCATTTAATTATCGTACAATTAATTAATTCATAAATAATTAAATATTATATAATTAATATTTATAATTAATTCTTGAAGATTGGAAAAATTCTTTCCATCTTCCTCTAAAAATTTGAATTTATATTTCTAACTAACTCTATAATTAGAAAGTGCAGCGGAGACTATGGACCTATAATTAAAATTCCAATAAATTGAGTAAATAACAAAACTCTTTAATTATTATATCCAACTTAATAATTTCAATAATATTCCATTATAAATTTGAAATTGCGCTCTTCTTCATTATAGATGAATTTACTCTATCGCGTTTTAAGTCATACATTCAAATGATCATTTCGTATAAATTAATCCTCCATAAACAATTCATAATTGGAACTAGGTAGATTTCCGTTAACCTTTCCAATTATTTTTATTTCTCCATCTACCATTAATTCACCAGCGAGTGGTTATTTTATAATCGGATATAAATTAGAAGCCTCAGTACGCTCGTTTCTAAAATTAACAAATGAGGAAATCATCTTTTTACTTCGCGTAGAAAGGTATGGATTTCATATCTGCTAATTTATATTTCCAGTCATCTAAGTCGAATAAAACTCTAAAATGTAAGTTTAGAGAATATTTACAAATAAACTCTAACGTTCAAAATAAAAATCTTTTCGAAATAAACAGGAGTTTGTAATTACTTCAAAATCAAGATTTAACCATATATGATCATCTAGTGATTTAATTTAAATTTCATATCGAACCGTAATTTATTATGAAATTCAAATTAAATGGGTCCAAGTTCTATATAATCAAAGTATATATAACTTTCCCTATCTAGATGCATCACATCGACAATTCAGATAGACTGTTACATTCAAAATGTTCATAGGCCGCATTAACTTTTTATATCCTAAACTTATATTAACAATAAATGAACTTGAGATTTTTTATTTTTTTTTACGAAATTATAAAGACGACCACACATAAAATGTATAAATTAATTTGAATAAAATATCACTCTATTAAATTCTAAAATATAAGTACTATAACATATGATTCAAGGGCACAATTCCTAACTATCTTAGCAATTCTGATGCTTTGGCGGTCTCTTGTTTCGGCACGACTCGCAGGATTCGTATCCAGAATACCGTATGATACAATTTATTGACTTTCACTTCCCTCAGACCAATATGTATTGAAAATGAAATCATAATTACACATATTTAGTTCGTCTAACACAACATAATGCAAATGAGAACACAAGATTTGAATCCAACAAAATATACCAAATTCATAGATATTCGATTAAGGTTTGTCTCTCCACAAGTGATGAGAGGGGAAGAATTTTTGGGCATGTTGGTTAGCTCACTTTTTGCCAATACAATTTGCATTATGGCTGTAATAACCAATTGTAGGTGCCATCATAATCTTGCATGTTGTTTTCAGCATTTGCGTTTCATTTATTTCAATGCTCTAATTATATTATTTGGATTCGATTCCCAGGAAAAATCCCAATTCTTAAGGCAATAGGAATAATATCATACTTAGTCGCACTGGGTGATTGCATCAATATCATTTATTTTATGAGAAATCTTTAAAATAAAATTGACTATGAGGCAGTTTTTGGTTGTATCTAATAGAAGATTTTCAGTTATAATAGGAATTGTATTCTTTTGATATCTAATTCTCGTATATTATTGAGTAGTGCTATATGTACATGTACTTCTGATATAGAATTTTGTATAAAGCAAATGATATCTAACAATAATTACAACTATGGTATAATATATAAGCTATAATAGTAAGAAAAATCTTATTTTCTATTGTATTCAATCATATATATTTTTAAAATGGTATGATTAGTATGATAATATTATAAAGTCTATATATTTATTTAATAAATTTGAAATATAAATAACAAGTAAAATTGATTATTTTATTTATTTCCGACGTCAAGTTATAAATTATGACCATTTTATAAAATATTTATTTATTAAAGTCAAAAAATAAAAAAACTCAAAAAGCTTAGAAATATCATATAAATATAAATAAAGTCAGTTAAATAGAAAATATATTTTAATTCTAAATAATTATTCAATATATTTTAAAATTAAAAAAAACTCCAAAAACATAGAAAGTTTTATAAAATATTATACAAAATATTTAGAAATGAGATAAAAAAATATAATGGATTACAATGAGATTACTAAAAAATTATGTATGTGTATCATTAAAACTCAAATTGATGAACAAATGGTTTACTGGAATCATAGAATTGAAGATTGAGAGTAGAATTGAATGTATGCTTAATATTCATACAGTGCACATAAATAATTATTTAGTCAAATAAAAATTATAACTCCGTGAATAATTCATTAGATGATTTATAATTTATTTGTGTTATTCCTTTGTGCATTTTTTATTATATATTTTTACATCAAACAAGTGTATAAATATATTTATATTTGAATTATATCAAGATTTATTATTGATAATTATTTATATTATCATCAAACTTATTAATAATCATTTTTAGAACTTTAATATTAACTAATTCTTTTTATTATATATATAACGTAATTACTTTTAAATTACTATATATACATTCAATTTATGATGAACATTGTTAATAATGAAAAATAAATTATTAATATTTATATATTTACTAAAATGTTATTTATAAGTGTATTTAATATTTGATATATTATAAGGTTATTATATAGTAAAGTAATTTTATTATATAACTGACTTTCATACAATTTAATAAAAATTATGTTTATATTAAAAAAAAACTTATGTAACTTTGCAGTAACATAACACCATCGAAAATCGGATTATTATGTATACTACTGTTTGGCCGTAGGACTATTGGAATATCATTAAAAAAACATGTACTCTTAATATTTTTCATTGTTACTCATTTTCTAATTTGTAGAAATTTCATGTACCGCTGCCACTAGACGTGTCCAGACGGTTCGAAACGCCGGTTCGATTTCAGCGGAAACCTCGAACCGAAATCGAACCGTGAAATCGGACGGTTTGTGCCGGTTTGTAAACCGCCGGTTCGGTTTGTCTGGTTTGGACGGTTTTTACGGTTTTTTTTTATTTTCACTCAGTCGATCGGCTGAGAAGAAGTCGATCGACTAAGCGTCAGTCGATCGACTGCTTCGCCCAAAATTGCCAAACTCTCTGTTCTCCAATCGATTTGGAGAGAACTAGTCGATTGACTGATTGACCAGTCGATCGACTGAAAATCCAGTCGATCGACTGACCAATCTAGTCGATCGACCGGTCAAATAAAATATATTTTGAAGTTAAAATTAAAAAAAAAATTATAATAGAAGAGTTCTAATAAATTCAAAAAAGAAAATTAAAAAGAAATTGGACTTGAACTATTTTCAAATATTTGAAGTTAAAATTTGAAATTTTAATTTCAAATAATTGAAAATAGTTGCCTACGTATCCCTTATCTTGGGAATCAAAGTCCACGCAGTTCGCACTTACCTTACTTACCTTACTTATCTTGAAATCGGAAACGGTGGTGCGGGGGGGTACCATACTCATCCATTTACTGACTCATTGCTAGATCCCGTAGTATCATAATACGTCTCGCTCTCTTCATCTTCACTAAGAACGTTTTTTGTTTCCGTCGATCGGCGTTGACCCAATCATGCAATAACATTTGACACTCGAGATTGTGAGGTGTAAGTTTGGATCTCCGCTCGTCCAGCATGTACCCCCCTTCACTAAATGCTTGTGCGACTGAAACGGTTGATACGGGAACGGCCAATATCTCCCTCGCAATGATGTTAACAACTGGATAAAGTGATTTCCTCGATGCCCACCAATTCAAAATATCAAACTCGCTATCGGCTTCATTTTCTCCCAACGTTCCATACTCAAAAGACGTTGTTAGATAAGTTTCAAATTCTCGATAAGGGTTAGAACTGAATGAATAACCCGAACGCCCCATTCATGACTTTTTTTGTTTCAAAAAATCTTGAAATCCCTCAATTTCATCGTCGCCGTCACCACTTCTACTAGGATTACCACTTCTAGTAGAAGTTTGTCGCCCAGAATTCATAGGAAGAGTACCATCAAAGTTTATATTATATTCTTTAAACATATCATATAAAGACTTTTTCACATTTTGAATAATAGTTTCAATGGAAGGATATTCATAGTTTTCAAACGGCAATAAAGTATCATAATAACTATTAAGATAAAATTCTAAACCACTTTCTCTATTATTAAGATCTAATAATGTAGCAACTAAAAATATACTTGGAATGGAATGAAAATACTTCAACCATTTTCGTTTCTTAGAAATAACACATTCTTCCAATCGTTCATTTTTCATGCACTCCTTAAAGACGAATGCAATTTTAACACAATTTTCAACAACAAGGTGAGAAGTAGGATAATAAACAYCGRAAAATAAATTAGTARCATCATTAAACACCTTTAAAACTTTTTTCAAATAATTACACGTAGACCATTGGTTTGTATATAACATAATTCCGGTTTCTTGTTGGGCAAAAAACGAACACAAAACCTCTCTATACGAATCTGTATCTTTCAATAATTTATATGTAGAGTTCCAACAAGTAGGCACATCGATTGAAAAAATTTTAGGTTCAAACCCGTTTTCCCTACAAAATCTTGCCCATTTTCGTTGCAAAGATTTATTTCTATGAATACACGTGACCGCCGCTTTAATTGGAGAAAGTCCATTTTTCAAAACATTCAAACCATCTTGAGCACAAAAATTCAAAATATGGCATATGCATCTAATATGAAAAAACAAGCCACCAATAGATGGTTTACAAATACTAATAAGCTTATTAACACTCGCCGTATTAGAAGTTGCATTTTCAAATGAAATAGAAAATATTTTTTCAACTAAACCATATTCTTGACAAATCAAATGAATTAATTGGCAAATATTATGTGCATTGTGAGGAGCTTTAAAATCTCTATATGCAAGCAAACGTTTTTGTAAAGTCCATGAATTATCAACCCAATGACATGTAACACCCATGTAAGAGTTTCGTTCCCAATGATCACTCCAAACATTCGAGCAAATTGAAACTTTGTTTGGTAAACTAGCAAATTCATTACATAAGTTTAATTTATATTCACCAACAACTTTTTTAATATCACGAGTAAGGGTAGAGCGTGAGACTCTCGTACTCGAGGGATTAAAAGAAAGTTGGGTGAACTTTTCATATAAATCATCATTGGCAAAGTTAAAAGGAAGTGATCTAGAAGAAACAAATTTTGCTAATTCCTTTCTATGATAGCGTCGGAATATGTAAATAAAGAAGATGAATTCGTACTTACTTGTCCTCCTTGTAGTTGCGTTTGAGTCCTATCGATACCGACTTTGTCGGGGTGTTTGTTGTTGAGATGGTTGTGCATATTCCTATATCCTCCTCCTTCTAGAAATTGGTAAGATGATGTACAATAGTTGCAAGTGACACGGTACCTCCTTTTTCGTTTTTTGCCGTCTTCCGGTTGTGGCTCGTTTGCGGGTGGCGGGATTTCGATTTTTTGAAAATATTTCTTGAAAATGTCAGATTTTAACTCCATTGTTGCCCGAGAACGAGTTCTTGGGTTTCTTGGAGGAGGCAATTCATCCTCCTCTTCAATGGGTATGGGCGGCACTTCTTCACCGGCAAAGGTGGCGGCGGCTCGATAACATCGATCAATGTCGGTATCACTCCAATCTTCGTCAATGTCGTTGCGATTGGGAATGTAGTCCACCGACCGAAGGAGTGTTGCCTTGTGATAAGCCGATGGATGGACATTGGCGTCGTCATCGAGTGCGATACTCTTCCCCTTATCGGAACGACGGGAACGAGAAGAACCTCCACGGCTTGACATTTTTTTTAGAAGTTAATATTAATACAAAAAAATAAGAAAGAGTAGTAGTGGCTAAAGTAGTAGGATTATAAATTTAGGATTACTATAAATTACGAAATATATTTGGAATTATAACACTAAACTTAATTAAGTTTAGTTTGGAATTAGGAAGGCTTGATAATAATTAAAGAATCTTGAAAATCACAAAATTTGCAAAGAGGGCAATGTAGAATAGAGAGATTATAGAAGATGAGAGATTGGTGTGAGAGAAATAAGTTGGGAATGGAGGGTATTATAATGAAAAAATAAAAAAAAAAAAGCGGATAAACCGCCGGTTTTGGACCAAACCGGCCGGTTTCGGGTCGAACCGGCGGTTTGAATCAACGGTCACTTGATCTCGACCGTTGATCATCAACGGTCACAAGATCAAGACCGTTGATTTCAAACGGCTCGCTGACGACTCAGTCGATCGACTGAGGGGCAGTCGATCGACTGAATTTTTTTTTTTAAAACCGGCGGTTTTGAACCGCCGGTTTACGGTTTGGGGTATGGGGAAACCGGAACCGGCCCCGCCTTAACGGCCGGTTCGGTTCCGGTTTAAACCGTGGTCAACGGTTTTTCGCAACCGTTGACCGCCGGTTCAAACCGGCAGTTTGCCCGGTTTC
>BMAC01000429.1:727091-753508 GCA_014905375.1 Phtheirospermum japonicum | reverse complement strand
CGATCAATGTCGGTATCACTCCAATCTTCGTCAATTTCGATGCGATTGGGATTGTAGTCACCGACCGAAGGAGTGTTGCCTTGTGATAAGCCGATGGGATGGACATTGGCGTCGTCATCGAGTGCGATACTCTTCCCCTTATCGGAACGACGGGAACGAGAAGAACCTCCACGGCTTGACATTTTTTTAGAAGTTAATTATTAATAAAAAAAAATAAGAAAGAGTAGTAGTGGACTAAAGTAGTAGGATTATAAATTAGGTATAACTATAAAGTACGAAATATATTTGGAATTATAACACTAAACTTAAATAAGTTTAGTTTAGAATTAGGAAGGCTTGATAATAATTAAAGAATCTTGAAAATCACAAAATTTGCAAAGAGGGACAATGTAGAATAGAGAGATTATAGAAGATGAGAGATTGGTGTGAGAGAAATGAGTTGGGAATGGGGGTATTTATAGGAGTGAAAAAAAAAAAGCGATAAATCGCCGATTTTGGACCAAACCGGCGGTTTCGGGTCGAACCGGCGGTTTGAATCAACGGTCACTTGATCTCGACCGTTGATCATCAACGGTCACAAGATCCAGTTTATTTCAAACGCCGCTGACGCGCCAGCTGATTAACATGTCGACTGACTAGGTCGACTGTCGCATCATGCGAATTTTTTTATTTTTTTTTAATCTTAACCGGCGGTTTGAACCGCCGATTTTCGGTTTGGAGTATGGGGAAACCGGAACCGGCCCGCCTTAACGATGGTTTCGGTTCCGGTTTAAACCGTGGTCAACGATTTTCACAACCGTTGACCGCCGGTTTGGCCCGATTCGCCCGAACCGGTGAACATGTCTAGCTGCCACAGGTCAAATTGCAGGTCGACCGCATTAATTATAAAATCTCGAATTAGTGTGGAAATGAATTCTAAAAAGGGCACGGATATACGCACCCCAATAATTTATGAGTTGACCCCAAGTGATAAGAACACCCCAAAAACTTTTAAAATGTATTTTTTTTTTACTAAATTAACCCCACAAACACCCTATTTTACCCCTATTTAATATAATATATAATATAATAATAAACTAAAATAAAAAGAATAATAATAAATTTGAAAAAGAAAAGAAAGAAAAGTGAGAAAGGAAGAAACTGCGAAGAAGAAAGAAAACGCAGGCAGAGGAGAAAAAGAGGGGAAAAAGGGAAGAAAAAATTGCTTTGAAAAATCCATATAATTTACCGAGAGGAAGAATGGAACGGGATGAGCCATCAAACGTACGGGATAAGTTTCTCATTGGGTTTGATTCACTTATTAGGTTAGGTTTGAAGTTTTTGAAAGAAATTACCGTGTTCTACTCTGGTTCGTAGAACCAGAGCCATCTGTTCGGTCGAAAATTTCGAACATATAAGGCCATGTTCATAAATATAATTCGAACAATATGCAAGTGTTCAAATAATATATTCGAACATATGTATAATGTTCGGTCAGAACTTTCAAACATACATCAGTTGTTCATTAAAACCAGATCGAACATATTCGCGATTTTCAACCCAATAAATAGTAATACACCCAAAAAAACAGAAAAAAAAATGACTAAAACAGATAGATGTTAAGAATAATAATATTATTCATTTTGTTCTTATCATTATCCTCCATTCTTACAAGTTTTAATGTGAGTTTTTTAGGTATTGAAACAGGTTTTGGGGATGAAGAAGAAGTTACGAGAATTTAATATGTTTCTGTTTTGGGGTTAACTAATAGTATTTTGGGGTGCGTATATCCTCACATGTGTATATATATATATATATATATATATATATATATATATATATATATATATATATATTAATGTTTATATAATTATATTAATTTTACTTTTTTAATTTTAATTATATATTGTGAGTAGGGTTATTTCAGTCTTTTTATTAAAGTGTATTTTTGTCTAAAATATTTTGGGGTAAACTCATAAATTTCGGAGGTGCGTATATCCGCGCCCTTCTAAAAAAACATTTTGTTTCCCAAAGAAAAAAGAAAAACAAAAAACATTACTCGCCCGCATAGCTCAAGCAGCAAAACTAATTAAGAATTTTTTGGTAGCAAAACTAATAATGAAGTGATGATTTTCATAATTTCTGTAATTAGGCTGATGCCCAGTTCATACGTTTGTGTGTAACAATAGTCAATTGTTGGCAGAGCTTGGCGGTGGTACTATCACGATGGGGATTTTAACGTGTGATAGTGACTCCAAAGTAAAAATGTCTATTGATTAGTAAGTTTTTTTTCTCTCTGAGTAATAATTATAAGGCATGACAACTTTTATTCCTTTTTCCCAAGCAGATCAACTTGGAAATATTCCTTTTATCTTTTTCTGGACATTTTTCTTGTCAAGACAATGTACAATGGTGAGAAGAAAAAAGGAGTGACATTTAAACTGTCATTTATTTGCACTATCCAAATATACAATTTTCAATTCAAATCAATATAGGTCATTTATTAAATTAGAATTAAGATGATCACATCCTATTCATTCAATACATTGAATGTTATTATATATACAATAAATTTAAATATTTAAATGAATGAATCATTAAGAAAATATGTTAAATAAAATGATATTAATCCAATGTTGAAGTTGAGATGACGTGAAAAGATGGTGATAATTGAGTTAAAAATAAATAAACTGAATAAACAAATGGATGCTCTAATATAATAAATATGTGATGTAAGCAATTTCAAATGTGAGAGGAAGGTGGCGGTAGGAAGTTGGATAAATCCCATTTTATTATGTTTATTTACTTTTTATTAACAAAAACGCTAAGAATATTAAATAATGAAAAACCTTATAAATAAATAAATAAAACATTACTATTATTTAAATAATTAAAAACTTTACAAATATATAAATATTAAAAACACAAATAATTCTCAAACCATGATTACAATAAAAATAATTTCAAACTTAGGATTATCATAGATAGCCCAAATATGTTCAATTAAGTATTTTAAAACTTCTTTTTTTTTTCTGTTTTCTTATTATTTCTTCAAATCTAATTAATTATTATATTGCAGTTGAATCACAAAATTACAAAATTTTACATTTTTTTTTCCTCTCAGTTTTTCATTTTTTGATTTTTTGATTTTTATATGTTTCTGAGAATTTTATTATTTTTCATATTTAATTTATTCTTGTAAATTCTGAATTAAAAATTTATAAATTTTATGTTTTTTATTTCTAGTATTTTTAACTTTTCGATTTTTTGTTTTTCCAATATATAAGATTCTTTTTCGAATTTAAAAAATAAAAACAATTAATTGTCTGATTAATATGGACTGTTGGATCTCTAACGGTTCTTTACTCCGAGAGACCATACCATGAATCCAGGTGCACCCTGTAATTTAATTTATAATCGCATATAACTGACATATCATCACATAGATATAACTAGTACATATCATTACATATAACTGATACATATCATCACAAATAATTGAAATTCTAAATCTAAATTTAAAACCCTAAAAAAAATAATAAAAAATCTAAAACAAAAAATTAAACCCTAAAAATGAAAAATTAATCCCTAAAATGAAAAACTAAACCCTGAAATTGAATATTAAACTCCAAATCCTAAATTTCTATCATATATCATCACATATAACTGACACATTTCATCACATATAACTGGCAGAATGATTAGATTTTTTTCGGGACCCTAAAATAAAAAATTAAATAAAAAACTTAAAATGAAATATTAAACCCTAAAAATGGAAAACTAAACCCTAAAAATGAAAAATTAAACCCTAAAATGTAAAATTAAACCCTAAAATGGAAAAGTAAACTCTAAACTCTAAAATTTTAACACATATCATCACGTATAACTATCATATATCATCACGTATAACTATCATATATCATCAAATAAAACAAGGTGCACCTGATAAATTGTCCTTTACCCCCAACCATTCAATTTTTTTTTTTTAATTTTAAAAATAAAACACTAAAGCTGGGATTAAGATGGGCTATTTATTGAAACTGTAAAGTTGTGTTTCAATGTACATCTTTTTGCACGAGTCTTTTGCTTAATGGACACAATATTTTGCATGGATATGTCATGTGTTCAATTATATTCGTACAGCTATTCGACATAATGCATCTATTTATTATATGTGTTTGAAGTAAAATATATATTTATCAGTTGTATCCATCTATTTGAGTCTATTTATTTATATATGTTGGAAACCAATATTTATCAATTATATTCATCTATTACAAGTAAACAAAAACTTCTCAAATAGAGATCACTACAAAAGAATCGAGGTTTGCTGATGGGCAGAACCGTCAGCAAACCGGTCAGCAATCAATTTACTGACGACTGCTACCTGCCGGCATTTCTGGCATCGATATTTGTAGCTGACGAAATTATTACCCTCGTCAGCATTTGCTGAGGTCTTGCTGATGGGTAACACCCGCCAGCACTCCCCTGGGTGTCAATCGAAACTCGGCAGCATTTGCTGACGGGTATTCTACTATCAACATATACTAACGGGTTATGCCCGTAAGCAATTTCAAATTATGCTAATCGGTCTCACCCGTCAGCTTTCTCAAGATTTTGTTGACGGGTCCCACCCGTCAGCATATTACATTTTTTTATATTTATTATTTTTTTGCCTGTGTGGCACAATATAGAAATTAAATACAAAGCATAATTTGCATGTCTCAAATAAATATAAAATATAATTAATTAATATATCTATAATTTATACAATATAAATAAAATATCAAATATAAATATTTCATTCTTAACACTACTACTATGCAGAATCATCTGTATAATTAGCTGGAGAACCACCTGGAGGATCAGAGGGAGGCCGTCGACGTCGCGCTCTCATCGTTGCGGCGACTTTCTCCATCACCTGCTGATGGAGAGTCGCCTGCATCTCAAGCCATTCACTAGCAAGCTCGTCGCGCATCGCCAGTAGCTGCTCCTGATGTGCCCATTCGTTTGCCTGGAGCTACTCCTAATGTGCCCGCTCGTTTGCCTCGAGCTGTGTCTCAACCTGACTCCTAAAAGTATGCAGCTGCGTCTGTAGCTCCGTGACACGGCTATCTGGAGTAGAGGTGGTACCGCCTCTGAAAGTCTTCGAAGCCAATAGACCTCCTAAGTATCCCGTGCCAAATCAGCAACCCTTCCTCACTTCGACGGTCTCCAGAGACCTCATTCTCGTACACACACACACACACACACACACACACACACACACACACACACCACACACACACACACACATATATATATATATATATATATATTAATTGCATTTAAAAAAATACTTACAAAAATATGTTGTGATACAAGATCAGTGAAAGGGTCTCGGGTCTCTGATGCATAGTTAAGAAAAGCTCAAATGCAGTGGGTTCCCTACCCATATCCTCATGCTGTATATACTAATTATGAACTAATTAATTACTTACGAGCTAAATTTACAAACACATTTAAATTTACTCACGAGTTGACGTGCATGTCCAATCCCAGTTCGAGACCCGCCTTTGTGCTTAGATATCCCAGTACCAGGTCCACCGGGCTCGCTCATCTTATTCCTGCTCCCCTGCTTGGACTACTTCTTATTCTCCAACTTCTCAAACTCCACTACCCATCTTCTCCAAATGTCCTCCTCCATGCACGCGGGCACCCTCCTCTTCGTTCTCCATATTGCCTTCCACTCGTGGAGACGAATGTGCCACGAGTGAGCTATAAAACTATAGAAGTTACGATTTACGACCTCCACATAATACAAATTCGGGTCCCAATAACGTCGTCTCTGCAGAACAAAACAAAATAATTTAATTAATAAGAACTATTATATAAAACGACTTTCGAAAATATTATTAGTTAATTACTAAAAACTCAGGCAACCACAATTAACAATGAGACTGGGGAATATGTTTGTACTTCCACCCATCGAAATGCACACGAGTCTCATGGATCCGTCGAAGAATCATCGGTAACTCCGCCGAGTGTTTGCGTAGCCTAGTAAAATATATAGTTTATTAGATCAATATATTAACATAAATAACTTATTAGGAATAAAAACTAAATTAAAGTTACTTACCTAGGGGTGACGACATAGACCTCGATCATACCGGGACGTGGTGGTATGAGGCCTCTCGATGTACTAGCAGCGGATGGGGTGGTTGGAATGGTCGATGGAGTCCCTGCTGATAAGTCCATCATATCACCGTCTTCATCCTCTAAGTGATGATGAGACGAGGATGATGAACCAAGCGAAGCACGACCCGAAGATGGGCCTATAGAAGAACGTCCAAGGCATCTACCTCTCATCTAAAAATATTAAAATTTAAGCACAATTAAACCGGGGTAAATGAATTAATATAATTTCAAACTATATATGTATGTATTAGTTTAATAATTAACTTGAACCGACACTGTCACTATCTAGGTTATAATCAAACTCTCCAACCAATCATAACACCAACCAACCACAGCATGTATATATTAATCACAGATCACATAACATAATATAAATTAAACAGAACATTCACTTGCCGATCACCACGGCATTTGAAAACCACCACCATGCACTTTTTAAAACTATCATCACATTCCATAACATTTTAAAACCCGTTAATCGGAGGGACAAAACCTCCTGGTCGGCGCCGTACACCACGTCACCACTGACACCAACCTCAACCAATCACAACATGTATATATATATATATATATATATATATATATATATATATATATATATATATATATATATATTAATCGCAGATCTTAACATAAATATTAATTAAACACAAAATTAATTTGCTGATCACCACGGCATTCGAGAACCACTACCACCAACATTTTAAAACTTTTTCAAATATGAAATATTTACAATCAATCCTAAATCTTGAATTAATTAATAAATAAATTCAAAACTAATCCTAATTTTTGAAATCAAACTCAAATATCTAAATAATTACAATTTAACTCTAAACTCTCAAAATATTTCAAATCAAATCCTAAACCAACTCTGATTTTAAAAATCAAATCCAAACATCTAGATTATTATAATTCAACCCTGATTTCTCAAAATATTCTAAATTATATCCCAAATTAACCCTAATTTCTGAAAATAAGTTAAAATATCTAAATAATTATAACTCAACCTTAATTTATTGAATTAATTACCTTAAACCCAACAATAATCAATATTTTCGAAACCAACCCTAAATATCTAAATATTTATAATTCAACCCTAAATTTTAAATTAATTGATAAATAAATCCCAAACTAACCCTGATTTTTGAAAATAAACTCAAATATCTAAATAATTATAATTTAAGCCCAATTTATTAAATTAATTGCTAGTTAAACCCAACAATAATCAGTATTTCTGAAATCAACCCTAAATATCAAAATATTTATAATTCAACCCTAAATTTTGAATTAAATGATAAATAAATTCCAAACTAATCATAATTCTTGAAATCAAACCCAAATTTTTAAATAATTACAATTCAACCCTAATTTCTCAAATTATTTACAAATTAATTCCAACAATAACGAGTATTTTCTAATAAATTCAAAATTATATATATATATATATATATAAACATAGACAATTAATTAAAAAAGTTAAAGAAAACAAAAGAAAATAAAAAAACACCTCGTGGAACAGGTGGTGAAGCGGTGGTGGCTGGCCGATGGGGGTGATGGTGGCGTCGCGGTGGTCGTACACACTCTTCCTCTCTCCTCCCTCCAGTAGTGGTGGTGGCTGTCGTCTCCCTTCCTCTCGTCACTGGCGCCGATTGCTTTTTTCTTTATCTTCAAAAATGCATAACAGACTGTTGGGGGCGGGGTTCTTATTTAGAGTTTTTGCTGACGGCCTAAATGGCCATCATTATTATATTTTTTTAATATTGCATTATTTATTTTAATATTGCTGACACACCCGGCAACAAACCAGCCCTTCGGCAAACTCGTCGACAAAACAAAATACTAACGAGTCGCTGATTGGCCATTCACTGATGGCCCTCGTCCGTCAGCATTCATAACCCGTCAGCTTGACGTCAGCATTCGTCTATTTTTTGTAGTGGGTATTTTCAGTACAACACACACACACACACACACACACACACACACACACACACACATATATATATATATGATTTGGTTCAAATGAGAACCACACCCTTATTTGTGAACCTAGGTAGAGATGCACATTCGGTTAAACCCGTCCGGTTAATTAACCGGCGGTTATTATCCGTCATTTAAATTAACTAGTCCGAGGTTAACCATAACTTAACTGGTGATGAACTGGCTAAAGTTACGGTTAAGACCGGTTAACCGAATAGGCGGTTAACCGCTGGTTTTCTTTCCTTTTTTATTTTTATTTTTTACTTTTAAAAATTGAATTTAAAATTTTAAATAAAATTTGAAAAACTAGCCGTTATAACCATTGGTTTCGGTTAACCGTTGGTTTCGGTTAACCGTCGGTTAAACTGCCAGAATTATTCTTAAATTCTGGTTAACCGTCGATTACGGTTAGCCGGTAATATTAACCGTAACCTAACCGCTGGCTTCCGGTTGACGGTTACAGTTTTAACCGAAACTGGCGGTCAACGGTTAACTGTAACTGGTTACTAACCGTCGGTTATACGGTTAACTGCAAACAGATTGACACGTCTAAACCTAGGGACTAATCTACCCCACCAATTCATCGCATCCAGTGATTATTATTTATTGAAACTGTATGTTTGGAATAGAAAAAAATAAATTGCAACAATTGGAAAAAAGCATTAAAAAGGGCAAATTAGATTCAATGAAAAATGTAGAAAAAAGACACTTACAAAAACCCTTCACCACAACAATTCTCTCACTATTTATGTGAAAAGAGAGTGGACCGTTATAAAGTAGGAAATTTCTAGAGAAATGACGATAAACAACCAATTACTTGGAGATTTTCGATGGAAATGATGGACGACGGTGTGAAGATCACCAGCTCGCAGCGACGAATGAAGCAGAAGTTATGATTCCATACTCAAATATTGTTGGTTCTCTAAACATTTGAACCCTATAAATCCTAATTTTTGCAATAAAGATCTTTAAAATTTATCTTCAAAATATTTCTATTTTCACAAAAATTATTTATTTTCGATAGAATCCAGGCTTGCAATTTTTTAAAAAAGGTAATTTACTGGTTTGGTAAATGTTTGAGTCATCTGAATTATGTTTCTAAATTCATGTTAGAAGAATATTATATGCTTTAGTTGAAGCGGATGAAAATTGTTCGATCTTGTAATTCACATATTGCTTTTCTGGCTCAAGGGAGAAGGACAAATGCTTTAGTTGATGTACTCGAGAGAAACATTTACATATATTGAAGAAAGTTTGAAGATGACCTCAAAGAGTTTATTAGATATAGCAACTACATCTAATGAATTATAAGAAATACACCAACGGATAATGAGGTGTATGTTTCTCATTTAATTGAATGATTACATTCATTGAAAAACTTATTTTCTTATTAGCAAACATAGACTTGGTCAAAATATTTGACATTTGTGAGCTATAACATTGCTTTCTTTTTGGGATAACTAATGCTTTATCCGCGCTTGAAAAATAAATATTTTTTTTTAAACACCCGAGGGGTGGAATTTTATTAAAACAGTTTATTAATCGTCAAGGCTTACAAGAGTAGAAATTAAAGGATACATCGATATTTTTTGAGGGGGAAAATATCAAAACCCCGTAATTGATCCTAGAATCTAGAAAAACAAAAAAAAGATCCAACATTATAAAAAAAAACAACCTCGTTTTAACCTAAAGGATGGATAATTAAGTTGATCCATCCGACACAAACTTTTACAAATTTTTGGTAAACTTTCCGAATTATAAAAAATGTTCCGTTGATCCCGGCATCCGATATTAGTGAGAAAGTCGGCCGGTTTATTTCCTTCGCCAAAATGTGCGTCAAATTAGTGAGACGATTCGCACAAAATTGACGAGTTTTTAAAATAAAGTGTTGTAAAGCCCAATGTCCGGAATGGGCCGAAGAAGTTAAGATTTGTCGGAGGCCCATAGCATCCAGCTCAATCCAGACCAGGCAGTCTGGAAGATCCTCAAAAAGCCCCAATCCAAAGGTTAGTGCCTGGGCTTCGGCCTCCATACTATTTTCTGCCTGGAAGAAGATTGAGAAAGCCCGAATAACTTCACCATCCGATCCACGAATGAGTCCACCCCCTCCGGCCTGCTTCCCTTGGACTGATCCATCTGTGTTAATTTTAAACCATCCCAGTCTTGGCTTGAAAAAAATAAATATATATATATATATATATATATATATATATATATATATATATATATATATATAACTATGAGATTGTTCTTGTATGTATTTTATAACGATATATTATTAAATGATGACGTGGATCCTGATTTTGCATGTATAATGCTTTATTATTAGCATAGTGGTGCTTTTTTATGATTCCTCAAGTCATTATTTTGAAGAGTACTTCATAATGATGTGTAAATATTCGTGGATATGTATTTTCGTTATGTATTCCTAATGCCTTGTGTTAAGTATGTTGGTTCTTTGTTGTAATTCGTATTGTACTGTATTTGATGTTATGCACACAAATTATTTAAATCAGTGAATAATGAGATTTATTAGGGCTTAGCAATTTATTTGAACCACATAAATAGAATTAATTTATGAAATGTGTTTAGTGCTTTCCAAGTGTGTGTACAATGCTTTTGTTTTACGTGGATGTGTTTTATGAGTTCTTACTAATATGTGTATGGTTCTTTCAAAGTATGTGTATAGTGCTTTCAAGTTATGTGTGCAGTGCAAGTCAAGTCTTGTTGTGATATGATTCCAGCCACTGAAGAATAGATTTCTGAACAAAATCAAATATTACACCTCTTATCTGGACTTGGATCAGGGTATAATTCTGTTGTGGTGTCTATTACCTCAAGATCCAGCCCTTGCAGCCTTAGAGAGGCTCATTCCATTCTCTTGAGCTTTGAAAACAGGTTGGATATAACAGAAGTAACCGGTCAAGATTCAACATTTTCTACAAATTTGCTCACTCAAGGAAATAACTCTAGAGTTCCTTTTTCCCCAAGAGGTAGGGGTAACATGAGAGAAGGAGCTACTAGAGGTACTGGCAGGGGGAGATATGGAAATTATAGAAGCAAAGGAGGTGGATATGGATACAGAGGAAACAAGCCAAGGTGCCAAATTTGCCACTACACTAATCTTAATTTTGATAAGTGTTATTACAGAATGGATATGAATTTCACTCCAACCAACAAGAACATAAGCTATCCTCAATCCTTAAGCAACTCCTATCAGACTAATGCCTCTATTAACATTGCCAACTTAGGCCCTCAAGACTCCATTTTAGAAGGCAGTCCGTATCCTGATTCAGGAGCCACTAATTATGTTACTTATGACATGAATAACTTTAACCTAGTTGTTGAATATCAAGGCAATGAGACAGTGCAAATGGCAAATGGTTCAGGTATGGCTACTGCTCATATTGGTAATTCTATAGTTATTGACCAATCCAACTCCTCTTCTCACTCTTTCCATCTCAGAGAACTGTTGCACATACCCCATGTCAAGAAAAATCTCAATAGCGTATCCAAATCTGCCAAAGATAATCATGTGTTTTATGAATTTCACCCTAATTTCACTAAGAGAGTCTCAAGCACTCCTGCTGACATTTGAAAGTAGAATTGGGAGAGCAAATAGTTTCAGTGTTGATGGTTTCAAAGGATCTTCAAATTTTGCTTCTCAGCCTTTTGGTAATAAAGGAGAAAACTTTGGTAATAAAGGAGAAAACTTTAGAGGAGGCTATTCAAACCAAGGAAATAGAGGAAGAGGCAACAACAATAAAGGAGGTTTTAGAGGTGCAAGAGGAAACTATAGAGGAAGAGGGGGCAGGACAAACTATTTCAGTAATATCAAGTGTCAAATTTGCCAATACAATGGTCACACTGCTGATAGGTGCTACAACAGATTTGACCAAAGCTTTTTAGCCTCTGAGAACAACAAAAATGGTGTTCTAAGCTACTATAATTATCAAGGTATGGCCGACTTAGAAAATCTCAGATCCGTTGGTTCTCTTGCTGGAAGCACATAGGATGTTTCATGGCTCCCTGACTCTGTAGAAACCAATCATCTCACCTCCAGCTTCAGCAACTTGAACACAGCTTCAGATTACTTTGGTGATGAGAAGATTGAAATTAGAAACGGTTCAGGTTTGCCTATATCTCATATTGGCTCATCTATGTTAAAAACTGACCTCAATAGCCCTCATTCTTTTATCCTCAAAAACCTTTTACATATTCCTCACATAACCAAAAATCTTATTAGTGTCTCACAGTTTGCTAAAGACAATAATGTGTTTTTTGAGTTTCACCCTCTTGTCTGTTTTGTGAAGGACAAAGCCTCAGGACAGATTCTCATTCAAGGCAAGCTTAGAAATGGTCTCTACAACTTTGATCTGGTGCAGGACCAGGTTTCACCTCCACCTAATCACAAGAAAGCCTACTGAGTCGAACTAATTGCTCTTTCAAAATTAGTTTTAGTTAAACAATGCGTGTCTACTTTTAAATGGTTTTACATTTTGAAATCAAGTTCGCTCGCAAGAGAACGAGGTCACTATAGACTAACAAGTTAAACCGAGTCGAATTCTCAATGTGTGGAAATATGGAGTTAACGATATTTGTTATGTCGAACTTCACAAATTCTAATTCTAAACACGCGAACAAAAGGGTTTTTTGATTTTTGCAAAAACTAAGAGTACTGTAAAAGCAAACTATAATTTAAAACTAATCTTGCAAAGAGAGCGTTAATCTCTATGCAAGAATGTAACTCACGTTCATAAAAACTAAGCTACGATTTTAAAAACGAATCAAGAGACTATTAAAATACTTAACAAGAGAATTTAACTAAAAATTGTCATTCAGACATTTTATCGAACACCTGGAAGGCATCAACAATTTGCACTTCTAATAAAAATAATTACCGATCTAAGAACTATAGAATGGCAAGGATATGGGTCAACCAAATTATCCAACACAACGTTTGAAAATGAAAACAATATCAATTAATCTCATTCAACAAAGACTCAAAACAAACCAAACATTCTATCACAAAGTTTCTAAACAATAATTATTCACCCAATAGATTAACAACTACAAAATGGAAATAGAGTTTTAGAGAATACTAGTTTGAATCGAATGAATAATTAACTTGAAGGATGAATGTTATGCTAACTCCTGCGATTCCGGAGAGATGGTCTTCTACGCTATGAACTAAGATGATTATCACGAACTCTGAATTGTTGCGGTCTTCAAGGTGAAAAGGTATGTAATCAGGACCCGATCTCTAACCTCGTATGGAATTTGCCGTGAGGGCTCTAGTGTAAGGTATCTTGGATATCCCCCTTTGCCCCCCTTTTATAGGTAAGGTTCATCCTATTTTGTCCGAGTTTAAAGTCAACAAATGGGCCGATTCTGGGTCGGCGTTGATGGGCCATCAATCGACGAGGGGTCGATGGCTGGGACAGAGAGCTCATCCACCACTATCGTCGATCAACAGAGGGTCCACGGTTGGGATAGAGGGTTTATCGATAAAGGGCGTCGATCGATGGAGTGTCGACGGTCTGGACAGAGAGGTCGTCGATCGACGGAGCGTTGATGGTCGAGACAGGGACATCATCGACCAATGCGTTAATTACTTGGTCGATCGATGTCGGCAGCACAGTAGTGTCGACGCCTGCTATCGATTGACAGAATGAGTTCAGTAGGCCAATCCGGTCGGATGTCAGATCCATCCGACCAAATGAGTGTCCTTGTAGCTACTTCTTGGCGTTGACTTCCTCGTCCTTGTCTATCGACTCTCGTAACGGTTTATGAGCTTTATCCTCTTGAACTCCCAGGCTCGTCAAGCACTCTATCTGCATGAGAAAACACAGAGTTCATCTCAAAAGGACCAATTAATGATTGAAAAATAAAAAAGTTAAGTAAAAAGTCGTAAAATGCAAAATTATGAAAAATAGCCTAATCTCAAATGACTCGAACATGACTCGAAACATATAAAAAAACTCATAACAAATATGTACAAATCACCTACCTATCCAACATCAAGAATAAATGCAGCCTCAGCCTTTGGCACAATAGATTAGGACATCCATCCTGTGACATTGTAAAAAGAGCCATTACTAGTTGTAATATTATGATTCCTAGTGAAATAAACACTCTGTGTTCTTCTTGTCAAATGGGAAAGAGTCATAAATTTCCTTTTCTTAATTCCCAAAATGATAGCTATGATGTTTTAGAACTTATATACTCTGATCTTTGGGGGCCATCTCCTATTACCTCTGATGATGGACATAGATACTATTTTAATTTTGTGGATCATAAAACCAAATTTACTTGGATATACTTTCCCAAACTCAAGTCAGATACAGCCAAGGCCTTCATTCATTTCAAAACTTTTGTTGAAAACAGATACAACAGAAAGATAAAAAATTCACAAAGTGATGGAGGGATTGAATACAAATCCTTGACCAATTACATTTTACAAAATGGAATACAACATAGGATGTCTTGCCCATACACTCTTGAACAGAATGGTAGTGCTGAGAGAAAGCATAGGAACATTGTAGAAACTGGACTGTCCATTCTTGCTCATTCATCTATTCCTCAAAAATCTTGGTATCATGCCTTCTCCACTGCTACCTATCTTATCAATAGGATGCCCACCAAATCCCTTCAGTACATGTCTCCTCTTGAAGCCTTAACCAAACAAAAACTTGATTATACCTTATTGAGAGTTTTTGGATGCTGCTGTTACCCATATCTAAAACCTTACAATAGGCACAAATTAGAATTCAAAATCCATCCTTGTGTGTTTCTTAGTTATAATGAACAATACAAAGGTTATAAAGTACTAATCCCTAAGAACAGGATCATCATCACTGGACATGTGGT
Source organism: Phtheirospermum japonicum (assembly GCA_014905375.1). Lineage (NCBI taxonomy): Eukaryota > Viridiplantae > Streptophyta > Magnoliopsida > Lamiales > Orobanchaceae > Phtheirospermum > Phtheirospermum japonicum. The sequence continues at coordinate 738,505 of BMAC01000429.1, read as the reverse complement.
ATTTGATGAGAACCACTTCCTTTTTCACCTGAAGAATAACTCACTTATTCACAATAACCTATTGATCATGTTCTTCATATCAGCTGATCATCCCAACATCAGCAACCTCATCAATCCCTCCTCACCTAGCACTCACTCTTCACCAAATACACCCCCCTCTCCTCCCATCAACTCATCCCTTTCACATACTCATCACATACCAACATCAAGCTTTAACACTTCATCCTCTTATGATAATTCCCACATCCTGAGAATTCCAATCCCTCAATCCAAATCGGTCAATTTTATATAGATTTGCCAATAGAGACTTAATGCACATCTAATGATACTATTTCTCCTGTTACTAACATGTCTTTGTAGGCTTCTCAAGGATCTCCTTCTAAGCTTCACCCAATGATCACCAGGTCAAGAGCTGGTATTCTCAAGCCTAAAATGCATCTCCGTTCACTCTCAGGAGATACTGAACCTCTTTCACATATTAAAGCTGCAATAGTGCCAGCATGGAAACTAGATATGGATGAGGAGTATCAGGCTCTATTCTCAAACAACACCTGACATTTAACTAAGCTACCTCCTAGAAAAGATGCTATTGGGTGCAGGTGGATTTTTAAGCTAAAAAAGAATGATGATGGCTCCATCTCAAGGCATAAGGCCAGACTTGTGGCAAAAGGATACATTCAAATCCCTGGATTATATTATAGTGAGACTTTTAGCCCTGTTGTGAGGCCTGCAACAATAAGAACTGTGTTGTCCCTATTTATTTCTAGAGGCTGGCCACTTAGACAACTTGATGTAGACAATGCTTTCATCAATGGGGACCTGGATACATAACTGTATGTGATCCAACCTCCTAGATATGAACAAGGTCAAAATCTTGTCTGCAAGCTGAATAAGTCTTTGTATGGTCTCAAACAAGTTTCAAGGTCCTGGCTCACCAAGCTTAATACTGCCCTCCATTCACTGGGATTTCAATATTCCAAGGCAGATTTTTCTTTGTTTTATTGTCATAACTCCACATGGAGTGCATTTCTTATTGCATGTGTGGATGACATCCTCCTGACTAGTGACAATAGGGCCATGATTGAGACAATCATCACTAGACTGAGAACACATTTTTCCCTAAAAGACCTTGGCTCTCCTCATCAGTTTCTTGGATTAGAACTGTCCCCTACACCGAATGGCATGCTTGTTGATCGGAGTAAATATATCAAGACTATTCTTCAAAGAGTCAACATGGCTAACTATAATGGAATTACAGTCCCATGGTTACAACACCTGTCTTATATAAATTTCAAGAACAACCCATGGATAATGCTACTTTGTATAGACAAGTCATTGGTGCCCTCCAATATGTCACCATAACTCGGCCAGAGATATCTTATAGTGTCAATAAATGTAGCCAGTTCATGCAGTCTCCTCTGCACACTAATTGGAAAGCAGTCAATAGAATACTTAAATACTTGAATAGTACTATCAATCATGGATTGAATTTTGTCAAATGCACAAATCTGAAACTAACAGGCTTTGTTGATGCTGATTGAGGATCAAACATTGATGGTAGAAAGTCCACCACCAGTTTCTGCATTTATCTTGGCAACAATTTGATTTCTTGGAGCAGCAAGAACCAAAGAACTATAGCCCGTTCTAGCACTGAAGCAGAGACTAGAGCACTAGCTGCTGCCACATGTGATATCATCTGGTTGAGGTCCTTGCTAGTTGAATTAAGATGTTCTCAAGAATCTCCTACTACTATTTGGGTTGACAATTTAGGAACAGTGCTTTTATCACTCAGTCCAGTCCATCACCCAAGGGTAAAACATGTGGAGCTAGATATACACTTCATTCGAGAGAAAGTTGCGGCCAAAATCATTTCAGTACATCATATACCTGATATGCATTAAACTGCAGATATTTTGACCAAGCCTCTCAATGGGCAATTCTTTACTCTTTTAAGAACCAGTTGGCAGTGGGACCAAAACCGAGTACGAATTGAGGGGGCATATTAGAATGTATGTGTGCATGGACATCATGCATGCACATGTATACACAAGAAGACAAATTCGAGATACACGTAGCAGTGGTCCCCCTTGTATATAACAGTTGTGATCATTGGTGCTATTTGTCTTATATGTAAACGAATGTTATAGCTACACGTAGTGTGTTATAGGTTGTTCTATTGGTGGATATAAATATCCACCACTCCGATGTTTTGTAATCAATTAATGCAATCAAACAATTCTTGAAAAATACACAGATTTATCACCATCATTCTGCTTTGCCTGCAGCATTATTTTCTGTTTGGTTCCTGCTATGCCTTTCCATTAATAACACTCAACCATGTTTTCTCTTCTAAAAGGCATCACAAAATCATCCATGAATGATCAAATGCATAAAACATTATGTTAGTATAAGAGAGACCATCCCACATTCACTCAAAAAGATTTACAAGAGTGAGAATATGATCAAGAATGTTGGTTATCACAATGAAGTGGACGTCAACAAATTGGTGGACTATCCGGGTGAAAATGGTGATTGTTCAATGGTTCAAAGTTTAGAGAAAATTGTTACTGATATTATTGAAAATCCTACTAATGATGAAGCTGAAGATGATTCACCGTTGAAACCAGTCACGAGAAAGGAGACTTTGAGGGCGACAACAACTCTTCATAATTTTTGTTGCTGCTAGAGAAATCGACACCAGAACTCTTTGCTGCAATTAAAAAAGTTAGAGATGAAATCCAACTAGATTTAAATTTTAAGAAAAATAAAGTAACAATAGATTCATATTTTAGAAAATTACCATAATATTTATAATTGTAATATTTATGAATTATTAATTTAGAGTTTTAATGGGATCTAATGTTTATAAAGGGTTTTTTCAAAAAATTATTATCTTATTATCTTATCGGATTTGATGATTTTTTACAAAGGCCGACGTCGAACCGGAAGATTTTATTATTTTAGATAATTTATTAATTTATAGAGGTTTTACTGTATTTAGGCAATAAGAAATAAAAATTTGTATTGTTAATGAATTGTTTTATTATATATTAGATATATGAGTTAAAGTTATATATAAATTATATTTATAAATAATTATATTATATTATATATGATTAGACTATAAATTATAAAAAAAAAACAAATAAATTCGTCGGTAATTTACCGATGACCAAAAAATCCATCGAGAAATCCGAGATTGTCAGTAATTACCGACAAAAAAATGTTGGTTATTATTATTTTTTTTTATTATTATTTTTAGTTAGACAATAATGTTGACGTTCTTCATTAATCAACTTTGTTGCAATTTGCTATTAATTAATCCTATGATCAGAATTGATTCCTATTTTCACTGTGAGAGGAGAACTTGATTCCTATTTTCACGGAGAGAGAGTTCTTGATAGATAATAGCTCATAAAAAATTATAAGGGCATATTTTTCATACCAAATTTTGTTTTGAACTCAAAAATTAAATTAATACTTAATCAATATTGTAATACTTGATCTTTTCATACACAATTTGACAGTAATAAAATATAATAACAAGCTACCATCCAATTTCTTTTATATAATTTGATATTTACATTAAAAAAACAAAAGAATTTAAATCAAATAACAACTAAAAAATCCAAAGCATTCATATGATTGTGAATAACATGTCTCAGTGAACATTAGAGGAAATACATCATCTGTTTAAAAAATATAATATATATATTCTCATGGTAGCCTTTTCTAGGCTTTTACATATTCCATGTCATAAGTAGTTGCTTTAGCCTGTAATTAACACATATTCTAGTTTGGCCCGTGGTGGCTTTAGGGCTTCAAAATGTTACAAAACCTAGAAAACAAAAATGTGTCACTCTCCCTCACACACACACACACACACAAATACTAGTACTACATTTAAATAGTTTAGCTGCTGCGTGTTATTCTCTCTCCAATAATCATATACCACAATCAATCCGTGCATCTCAACAAGTGAAGAAGAGAGAGAAAATTAAAAAAGGAAAAATATGAAAGCAAAGGCAAGGCGTTTGGGTTGTTGTTGATGATGGAGAGGAGAGAGAAGGTTCTGAAACAACAATAACAACATCTACACACACTGTATGCAATGCATTTTTTTATTTTTATTTTTTTTTTAAGTGGGGGTCTCTCAACTAAGAACTAAATTTGTGCCTTTATCCTGCTGCAGCTGCTTACTATACCCCCACCACTCATTCTCTCTCTCCTCACCTTTTTTCATGAAAAAGGATTAGAAAAAAAGAAGAAGAAGAAGATGACCCCCACCCCAACCCCAGCAGCAAGTAATTGCTGCTGCTGCTCAACAGTTTTTCTGTCTGTCTCTCCAAATCTCGATCTTCTGCTCTGAAGAAGAATTTTCAGACAGACCCCACCATTTTCTTTTCTTTTCTTTTCGCTTCACATACTAACTATAATCCATCCATCCTAGATTCAATTTTTATTTTTATTTTTCTAAAAAGAAAGAAAGAAAGAAAGAAAGAAAGAAAGATCAGAGTTTTGCATAGATAGATATATAAAAATCAATCTGCAGTTGTGGCTACCACTCGGAGGCTGCAGCTGTCGGATTCTGGCGCCTTTGCTGATTGGGTGGCGTCGTCCTCCTCCGCTGCCGGGGACCTCTCCCTAGGCTTCAATGCCGGCCCCGCCGCCTCATCCGCCGCCGCGGGTATGTGGTCCTCCTCCGCCTCCGCCAGGCACGTCGGCTTGCCCCCTGAATTCTTCTTCGTGGCGCCGGCCTCGTCATTCCCCAACCACCACCCGGACGCCTCCCCCTCCGCATCCGCCGCCGCGACCACCACCGCCACCACCACGATCAATTTCGACCCCCAATCCCTCGGCGTCGGCGTGATTCCTCTCCTCACAGCCGCCCCTTGTCTCGGCGGCGACGGCATGCAGCTGTGGCAGCAGCAGCAGCAGGGGCAGGGGCATAACAATTACCCGAAAAAGCCCGTGATTAGTAATAACCCTCTTCTCCAAAGTGGCGGTAACTCGTCATCAATCACGTGTCAGGACTGCGGCAACCAAGCCAAGAAAGACTGTTCCCACGGCAGGTGCAGGTCTTGCTGTAAGAGCAGAGGCTTCGACTGCTCCACCCACGTCAAGAGCACGTGGGTCCCCGCCGCCCGCCGCCGCGAGCGCCAGCTCATGTGCTCAAACGCCGCCGCGGGCTCTTCCCAATCCACCTCCAGTGCCAAGAAACCCCGGCTCGCCGGCGCCTCGCAAACCACTTCTCACACTTCAACTTCTAACAACAACAACAACACGCCCAGGAGCTTCGAGACCAGCTCAAACAACCAAGGTATATATTTTTTATTTTTTTTAAAAACCTATTTTTTTTCTGAATTTTATTAAGTGTTTGGCAATATTTATTAACAAAGATGCGATTTTTAAAGAGTCGTTGCCAGGGCAAGTGAACGCGCCGGCGGTTTTCAAGTGCGTAAGAGTGACGGCGGTTGATGACGGGGAAGATGAGTATGCATATCAGGCGGTGGTGAGAATAGGAGGCCATGTTTTCAAAGGGTTTCTATATGATCAAGGGTTTGAAGGAAAGGACGTGTTGTTTCCAAATATGTCCGACTTGCATTTGGGCGGCAGCGGCGGCGGCGGCGGGAGGAATGGCGCTTCTTCCTCTTCAAATCAAGTTGTGGACCCAAATCATGATCTATTTGCCGGCGGGTTGATCGGAGGATCAAGTTATGGTAACCCAATTAATTGATTTCTGTGTCAAACTTTGGATCCAAAGAGTCGTATGAATTGACATCTTGCTCTAGTTTCGATCATTGTTGGAAATAGGATCTTGTTCATTTCCATTCCTCATTTGGTCCTTTTTTTAACCTTTTCTTTTTATGGTTTCAGCTCTTATCCCGAGGCCTTGTATAAGTCATAGCTGCCCCCAAAACTAAATAAATTTTCTCTCTTGCACTAATTATTCGGGATATTTAATGTACAAATACCACGCATTTGCAAGTAAAATCAGAGCAGGTGTGCATGTATAATAATAAATCAAAGTTCTGAAAATGTATGAAATTGATACTATATCCGACTATGAATTTTTTCTAATTTTATATTGCATCGTTCAGTTTATTAATTATATTGTGAGTAAATTATTTTCATTTTCTAGTGTGTTAGTATGAGTCTTTTACTTGATTAATGTGGTTTGATTGTACAATGCTTATTATCTTATGTGGCCTAGCTTTTGTTAATTAGTCTCTATACACATCTATATAACAGGAATCTTAGCAGCTAACAATTACATTTTAGACTTGGAATTCTTACGGAGGTGTCACCATCACCATATATTCATGGAGAAGTGAACGGATTCTATTTTTTTTAGTGCTACTTCATGATTGCATTGTTATTACATTTAAGTTCACTTGATGTGTGTTTTGAGTTATAGTTTGTGCTTTTTTTTTTCTTTTTTTTTTCAATTGAAACATCATTGTTTGCATGGAACTAGGCTATTTTTGCTTTATGCATCCAAATTTGCCCAACTTTTGAATATTGTACTCCAAAAAGATTGCTAATTAATTTTCTTTGTTTTAATTGATGGGGATGGATTTGGCCACGTCTTGACGTAACACCTCTTGATAATTAGATAAATTACACATTTTGATTCAAGAATCCATCTTTTATTTCCTACCTATTGACTTTAAGCACTTATTATGATGGTTGGTTGTTAATGGAGAGACTAGCTCGATTTTTCATTGGTATTTGTCTTATTAGATATATTTTTTTTAATTTATCTCATATTCCAAGATTTTTTCTAGAAATACGTCATTGTTTGCTTTCATGCTACAACATACATATATAGGACAAGGTACTTGTTTTGGAGGGTTTTATTTATTTCACAGATAAAGAGAAGATTTTGTGCGAGAATTATGCAGCATTGTTTGTTTCCAATTGAATAATTCAATCAACTGGATTGACTTTCGGCGCTACATTCATCATGTGCTGTCTGCTTTTATGTCTAATAATTTGAATTTTTAAGGCCTAGGATTTTTAACGTATGTATGTGCCATAAATTCCTGGTCTATATCTGAAACTGATCAAAAACTCACTGGAAGGCACTTACTGTTTGCTTATCATCCACATTATTATTATTATTATTATTGTCTTATTTTATTTTCGTGTGCAATGCTTACTGCCTGTGCTTATCTTTCGGCGCAATATACCAAACATATTGTCTTTTTTGCATTTAATTTGCGTGCTTTTTTTTGTGTGGATTTTGGATTGTGTGCATGTGTTATGTAGCCTGTATGACAAAGTGATTAGTGTTGATTAATTACCAAATACCAAGTTTATTTATTAGCTTAAGTATCCGAGTGTGTTCCTATTCCATGCACGATTAGGGTTTTTCGCTAATACTTTTGGAGAAATAGTGTAATTATGCTTGTCGATTTCATCAGATGAAAATATAGTTCTGGAACAATCAGTTAGCATAGTATTTGGCCTTATTATTGTTTATGTGTCTGTTATGACCCGAGTAGTAGTTGGATCAATTTATTGCCTCTAATACCCATTTTCGGATGAATGCAAGGGTACTTTCCCGGTATTCCAACTCACTATTTATATCCCTCTGAGTATTATATTATTCTTATTTCTTGTGAGTTTATGTAGTCACAAATCCTCATATGATATGATGATAGGATGCAAATAACTATCAAAGGATAGCCCAAATACGAAAACACAAGAAGACCTGGGAAACGCAAGATATTGGCTAATAATTCATTCTGGCTAATTAATGTTGAGATGATAAGTTTATATTATTATTTTATATAATATTGTCACAACTCGCTTGTATTCTTTTGTCTTCGAGTCAAAATATAAGAAAGCAAACAATGGTCCACCGCACCCATTATTTGTTTGTCTCATCAGAATTTGGACTCTGCGTTGAACAAGAGCATGCTCAATATTATTATCAATATAAAAATAATGTACATCATTTAGCTGTTATGGATTCATCCCACAAATAAACAGAATTGGGCTTATAAACGGGCCAACGAATTTGAGTTTTAAAATCAGCGACTCTGACTATAGGGCCAATCGTTAATAATATGGCCACTAAGTAGCCTTTCATTTAAACTTGATTTGTGTAGTGTGGCTGATCGTCCGAAAAGACCAGCTAAGCATCATTGGCTTGGTCAGCCTTTACCTGACCAACTACCTAATACTACGCAAGCACAACATTTTAGCTTATAGGAGGATCAAATTAAATTGCATAAATACCATTACTTATACATAAAATAAGACACGGCATGTCTCGACATACTTATTTTTTAAAATATAAGACACAACACGGCTCGAATACGTTTATAACATACAATTATTAATATATTTATTTCCTATAAATATTAAATTGTAATAATTTTTATTTTCAATTAATCATCTAAACTAATTACAAATTCATTCACAAATTGATGAAACCCCAAATAAAATGACAAAAGATAATAATAAAAAAATGAAAAAACGTGTTGGGTACATGTTCGGACACAATTTGCATGATACCAAGAAATTCTATTTCTAACACAAAAGTATAACCTGCAAGAAGAAGGAAACATCATCATCAGGTCACATTAGAAACTAAAATGAAATCAATATTCTCATGTATGCTAGCTATCTGAGTATGTGGAAGTTTTACTTGAAGCAGATAAATGATTTTAAAAAGTAAGACTAGCTAGTTTTAGTGAATATGCTCTGCATCAGCCAACTTCATATTGCTCTCCCTCTTCTTATTTTTTTTCTACTTCTTCTTCTTCCATCAACACCACAATTATCATGGAGCCGAAATATGCTCCCAGGGATAAATTGCGCGCACAGATATCTCGAGAGGCCATGAAAGCTAACCCCCTCCTTAGAAATACTCGTTTTGTCATTCATATAAGCAACAGGCCTCAAATTGTTAGAAAAGTCATGTTTCTTTTCATCCATAGAGAACAACTTCACCCACGAATCCTCGTCTCCATACTCCTTCATCACCCACACATCAAAGTGCCTATCGCTTTCATCACGGCAATAGCAAAGTCAGTCAGAATTAAGCGCCCGCCCAACATATAAATGCCTCTCTATGATACCACCACAAACGTCATTTTCCATAACACCATTACTTTATTGTACGTAATAAATCGGAAAAAGTTCTGATACATCTGGAAAATCGAAGCCAAGCCTAGGAATTTTTGACGAACAGAAAATCATTACTCTTTCGACCCAAGATCACCTTAGTAAGACAAAAACTGTCCCATATAATTATTTGCCCCTCTTGTTTGCCGGATGAGATCACCTATTTGATCAAAGTGGCCCATTTTGTACCGGAAAAGCCCGTACGAGCTGCAAGTGAAATCTAGAGGAGGTCGTCGTCAGTGAGATTTAGGGAATCTAAATCGAAGGAATAAAGGGGGTCAAAGGGAGGGCCAGATGAATTTCGTATAATAATATTGGTGGATGAGTTGGTCCCGATGACGGCCCGCCATGCAATACACACTGCCCGGAATCGGATCAAGGACTTCGATGGCAACCGAAGTAATATTTTACAGCATATATCGAAAGGGACCGAGAGTGTGGGACAGGACGGCGCCTGGCAAAATTCATTGACTTGGAATGACGAATCATCATACCATTTCGAATCTAATCTATAACAATCGTCGTGTGGCAAATCGGCCCGGTTATCTTTTGTTACAAAATAAAAATACAAAAAGGAAATTGTTATTGAATTGTAATACAGTTCTTATAAAAGATAAAATCAAAATTAAAATTTCTTTCTACAAGATAAATACGTTCGTATAGTGATGACAGAATGACGTAATGTCTACAAAGATACAATAACTTAACGTATTTGAAGTTATAGCACACCAAACTTCCAATTTCTAACGAACTTAAAAAAATGTGAAATCGAGCATAAAACTTTAAATAAATGCTTGAGACTTTTAGTTCATAATATATGCAGAATGAAGTTGATTCAGTTTATCTTCTGCCTAAAACTTCTAAATCTTTTTATAAACTTCACCTTGTAGGGATTGAGAATTTGAAAAGATGGAGCACCTGCAAATACTATTGATGAAGTTGAAAAGTCACACCCAAAAGGTTTGAGCATCTTAATGGGTCGAGTCAATTCTCCTTTGTAGAGTCCAAAAAATAAAATTGAATTAGTTCAAAACCAATCTCATATAGCCCAAGAGAGGCCCATGGCCTAGGACCCAAAGGCCCAAAGAGTTCTAAGTCATACGTCAATTTTCAAGATCCAAAGCCAAGGCCTAGGCCCAAGCGCACAGTTACAACCAATCAGTGCATGGGCTTAATCACATGATGCTCAATAAAACTTTCTCTTAACTTATAAAGTGTATAAATCTCCCTTTCATTTTCAATATAGGATTTATACACTTCTCATTTTCAAATGGCTAAATTACATAATTTATTTCTCAGTCGCCGAAAATCAGTTTTGAGAAAATAAATATACTACGATTATCTACTCAATACTATAATAATCCGCCCTATTATATTATACTTAATTAAAAGTACACATAGAATTCTACGCTTCCACGTGGCTCTCTGTAAAAATTAATATTTTTATGTGTCTGTGTAATATTTCTTTTTTATATTCTCGCTTCCCTCCTATTTTATTGCGGCATTGCACTTTAGTATGTTTTCTGGTTGCCTATTATTTCCTATCAAAATTTTTATTTATTTCGAAATTTTTATTTATTTAAAATTTTAACTTCCCGATCAGATCTGTTTATAATTGTGTTTAATTAATTTTTACACAAATTCTTTAATTTATAATACGCCTGTTTTGATCGGTGTTTCCATATAAATAGAAAATAATTTTGTTTCCCAGATAAATAATTTTTTATRCGTGTTTTTCATTTATATTATTTGCTTGAATATTATAACTGTGTTTAATTAATTTTTTACACAAATTTTTTAATTTATATTATGTTATTGGCCTGTTTTGATCAGTATTTCCATATAAATAGAAAATAATTTTGTTTCCCATATAAATATTATAACTGTGTTTAATTAATTTTTTACACAAATTTTTTAATTTATATTATTATTACATTAACATTATACAAGTACAACAGATAAATACTCAATTTCGTCTATATCACCAATTTTTAGAAATGGTCAGCTTTATGCTTCAATATCAATAGTAAAAATAGAAAATGATTGAAAAAACTTTATTGTGACAAAGATGATAGATATGTATAGAGTTAATAATTTATTTTAAATTTCTTTTTATCGTGAGTAAATTAAATAATATATTTTTATTTATTATTATTATTCATTCTTAAACTTATGTATTTTTAATACACTCAATATTGTAATATATATATATATATATATATATATATATATATATATATATATATATATATATAGTATATATATATATATATATA
>BMAC01000429.1:710429-721488 GCA_014905375.1 Phtheirospermum japonicum | reverse complement strand
TATATATATATATATATATATTATATATATATAGGGTTGGGTTCAAATGAAACCCTGTCAATATATGTGAATCTAGTGATTTATCTTGATCATTAGATTAGATAATCTTAATGGTTGAGAACATGACATGTCAGCAGGGTAATTATGTAAAATATTGCATTAATTTAAAAAAATGGTATTTTGGACATATATCAATATTTCGAAAGAGAACTGCATTGCTCTTTAGAAAGCACACGGGTTGCCTTGGGGGGATGATATGGTTTTGAAAAATATTAACCAAGTCGGTTAAATACCATACGCAAGGTAATACTCCATTTTTTAGTCATGGTCATTAATTGAATAATTGACTTTTAGAGCTCGTCCTCTAGCTAATTCAGTAACAGGTGGTGACCGTTCCAAAACATTCATATCAATAAGAGTACCAAGTAAGCAAAAAATGCATGCCATATCCAAAGATCATACGAAGCAATAGCTTCTAAAATTATTTTCAGTTCATGAACATGGCCACTATACATACCTTTCCATGAAGTTGGCAATTCCTCCATTTCCAATGCATGCAATCAATGCTTCATAGTATTTCAGGGAAACCTCTCCGCTTTCCCACTTCAAGTAACCTAACGATATCATTCTCATGTGGCAGTCTTAAATGCTCATCATAAAATATTTCTACAACTGCATTTACAAATTTTTTCAAAATTTCGATGGTCGTACTTTCTCCTATTCCAAGATATTCATCAAGCGAATATGCAATTGCTCCATATGCAAGCATCCTTATGTATCCGTGACCTTTTGCAAAGAAGAGAACCTCAATTGTCTAGCAACGTTTTATTTTTGAACAAAATATGGATCATGGCCTCAACTGCAGATTGAATTCGATAAAACAAAGAAGGTTCATATAGAACCTTCTTCGAAAAACATTTGCAGGAAAAGCAAAATTTTCGGCAAAAGTAGTCACGATAGAGTTTCCCATAACTTTCGAACCTATTCCTATAAAGAACGGCATGACCAGGTACGGAACCTCTACGTATACTATTTTGTCTCCACTGTTGTATGCGATAAGCAACAACTTGGTGAAAAAAAATGTACTCATCATCAGACTCTGAATCACTAGAATTTGAGGTTGTTTTATTTTTTGAAACGAGACCCATATTTCGATACACTTGAAGAATTCGAGAGAATTTTATGAAGAAAAAAAAGGAAGTAAAGCTTGTGAGCTTGAAAAGATTTTGTTATGATAAAAAATAAGCTTTAATATTCATGGCATATTATAGTCCAACCTTCACATGCCAATAAAATTCGATGGACATAAAGTTGGTGGAGTGATTATGTTGATTCAACATAAAAATATAAAGTTGAAGTGAATATTTCTTACAATAAGTGAGAAAAATTGACAAGAAAATACCTTTCAAAATAAAGCTTGTACTTCTAATAAACACTATTTTCTATAAGAAAAATGTCAACAAACAAATTATTTGATTGGAAAATACAATAATAAAAATTTGGAAATAAAAAATAAGATAAAAATTTAAAAATAATAACAATTAATTTAGGAATTGAAATTTAGAATAGTTTAACCACAAAATTTTTCTCTCTCATAAAAACTAAAATCAAGAACTAAAATCAAGAATTATTTACAAACACTGACATATGCTTCGCTGTATATAAATTGATCTCACTCTCATTTTGGTTTGCGCCCCCATTGCCCACCCCCTTCGCACATTTTCCCTGCCTGGAATCGGAATAAACCTCCAGAATCTATCACCCTATCTTTTTTTTTTTTTTTTTTTTTCTCATTTCCCCCTTTTATCTCCTTATATATATATATATATATTAACAGATAACTGTATATAAACAAACAGTGTTTCTAGGTTGTAGATTTTACTGCTGTACAGAATAGAAACATATAACCATGTCTGCGGCAGTTGAAGTCGTTGGTCCAGAGCTCGTTGAGGTTCTTCAGGATCTCGGCCAGGTTTGAAATTGAAACGGAAATCAATAATCCATTTTCTTAGTTTATTTATTCTGAGTGTAATTAATACATGAATCACTTTAGGGTTTTGGCTGATTTTGTTTGATGGGATCTGTTCGTGTCCACGAATCTGGATATTTAGTTCAATGAAAATTTGACCAATTCATTAATGAGGAAACAGATTTATTATTATTTGTTTGTCCAAAGTCCAGATTTCAATGCTAAGAGAGGAAAAAGATTTAAAAAAAATAAATATATTTCTCATCTTTCATGGAAATGTTTCTGAAAAAATTACTAATTAGTATTCTTCTGTGTTTCGTTCATAACAGACTTAAAATGCTTTTATTTGTTAGATTTATGGATTATGTGTGGGTCTTTTATGTTGTTCTTCATTGAATCTTTGTATTTCAGAATGGCATGGAAGGGAATTGTGCAGAAGCAGTGGAGGAGATTAACCTAGGGGGTTGTGACACTAACCTAATCGAAACCACTAACCACCATGGGGTTTGTGCAATATGTTTGAATAAGATAGTGCTTCAAGAAACAGCCCTTGTAAAAGGTTGCGAGCATGCCTACTGGTTTGTCTAATTCTCTATTTATTTGATTTAGGAGATTTACAAATATCTATTCTGAAGTGTGTGTGTGTGTGTGTGAATCTGTTTTTTGCGTTGCTTTCGTATTTTAAAGAATGTGGAAGGACCTGCATGAAAACCACTTGACTGGGTCGGTTCTCAGATTGCATGTGCATCGGTTTTGTCAAATTTATATTTGGATCTGTTTGGTTTGATAACTGGAAACTGGTGCTTTGGTTACCTCTAATATGTTAGAAGTTCAGTTTAAGCAGGAACTTGGTTTCGGATAGATTACAAAATGAATGGAAAAAGATGAAAAGGTTGAAATTAGGGTAATCTATGAAAAGCCCCTCTAATTAGGATATCTGCTCCAGATTTTGCTCTTCCTGTAACCTAATAGCTGGTAATGAGATTAATGGATTAGCTCTTACTATAGTTCAAGTTGATAGAAACATAATTCTCCAAAGTATTGATACCGATCAGCATTGTCAGAGAGGCAAAGCTAGTTTGCTCGGTTATCTTATAGTTTTTAGTTACCATTGACTTGTTTGACTTGTATTTTTATGGTATCTATTTTTATTTCCGATCTTTTTTTTCCATATTTTTGTCTCGTCACGTCAAAGTCTATTAAATTTTTCTGCCCTGGAAATAACAATAAATGAAAAAAAAAAGAGATTATCATTTCATCTGATAATACTTAGTATTCTTATCCTTGCAATTCACATTTCACTGTTACTCCAGTAGTAAGTATTCATGCTTTAGTAACTCCAATTCTTAACTTTATCTGAACTAAATATTTAGATATGTCTACCCATTTAATAATCCAGATTGTGGTGTAACTTCCAATGAAGATAGTAATTGTCTTGTATCTATCGTAAGTTAAAATTGGTAGCTATATTTCTGACTATGAGTATACCCCCATGCCATGCTAGAGGTGATGACAAAGTGAGAATAAAGGCTTGGTAAAAAGAACGAATTAAATGATTTTCTGGCAATAGACAGAAAAATATGTATTTTGACGATGTATGAATTATCTAGCTGGTAAATTCATGTGGATGAGTGAGGTATTGGACCTAACACGTTTAT
Organism: Phtheirospermum japonicum; assembly: GCA_014905375.1. Lineage (NCBI taxonomy): Eukaryota > Viridiplantae > Streptophyta > Magnoliopsida > Lamiales > Orobanchaceae > Phtheirospermum > Phtheirospermum japonicum. Next base: position 717,861 of record BMAC01000429.1, on the reverse strand, counting down.
TGATTTCATTAGCAAAGTTCTTGTTTCTAGAAGTGATTCTTGTTTGGAATTATCTTTCCCAGTTGATGGTAACCTATTTTGTTACTAATTGATTCACGTCTTTTTTGTTCAGCGTGACTTGCATCTTGCGGTGGGCCTCTTGCAAGAAGCAACCAACTTGCCCTCAGTGTAAAACTCCATTTAAGTTCCTTAACATTCATCGTTCACTTGATGGAAGGTATTTGGCCCCCTTTGCTTCTCCTTGTAGTTGTTAGTAGGACTGTGATTGTTGGCATACACTATATCTGGAAAAAGGTTGCAGTTAATTATCAATTTTTTGTCATGTTATGTTGACGCTTTACAATGATGAGTACCCTGTGCCCTCGATGTATCTTCTTGATTCTGGTCGGTGAGTTCAGAGTGACACAAGGTTAAAGTTTAATGGACAGATTTATGCTTTCCTCAAGTTGCCAAAAACTGTCTTGTTGAAGCAAACTAATTCCTACAAACAGGAAATACCTGATTAAAATTACTCCAAACACCGCTCGAGTCATGATGTTTTTAAAGAAAAATCTGGGAAACCTTGAGGGAACATCTGGAGATTACTCAATAGTTTTTAGGGTTATTTACAAAAATATACCTAACCTATTGCATCTTTAGCAATTTAATCCCAACCATTTAGTTTTTGCAAAGTCAGACTCAGCCTATTAATTTTAAGCAAATCGATCCCTCCGGCGAAATTTCGGTAATATTTTGTTGTCGGAGCACCCACGTATGAAACAACACAGTTTTAATTTGTATAATTTTTATAAATTAAAAAATAACAGTATTATATAGTTTACCAGAACTTCGCCCGAGTGTTCGGTTTGCAAAAAAGTAATAGGCAGAGTCTGACATTGCAAAAATTAGAAGGTTGGGATTAAATTGAATAGGTTAGGTATTATATATATATATATATATATTGTTACCAAACCTTGTTTTTATCGAGGAAAACTGATTATAAATGATGACCTTGGACTAAATTTGTACTACTTGCTGCATTAAATTTATCTCATAGTTCTCATGCAGTCAATATAAATCCCAGGATTATCCAGGCTCAACTAACCCAATAATATTGACCAGACTGTTCATTTTCCCAGTGTTTAATTAACTTCTTGGACTTGGACTTCCATGCCAAAGTTTGACTGCATCCATTATTGCTTACTTTTTGTCAAATACAATTCTGGCCCTGAACTGTACGTGAATCTCGCTTAACACTAGCTTAGTAGGAAAACATCTTCAGGCACTACTACAACAATAACAAATCCTTTATCCCACTGTGTGAGGCTGTCTATATAGATCATATCACGCAATAATTTCAGTCAAAGACCATATATATCCCACTTTTGGTTTCCACGTCTTACAAAAGATGTTACTTTTTGTTGCAGCCTTCACGATTACATGTTTGAGGAGAGCGTTTGCCTTCTTCTTAGAGCTTCATGGTTTAACCCTTTGGTTGAAGTGGAAAAGGAGGAGCTCGACAAAATAGAAGAATATCATAATTACGATTATAATGATGATGAAGAAGATGAATATTATTTTGGTAGTTCGTCCAGTCTCCGCATCGGTAATCGTCGATGGGGAGACAACGGATATGTTAGGGCAGGAAGACAAGAAGTTAGGCCGATTCGCCGCCCTTGTGCAGAGGACTCAGATGCCGGCCCGTCTCGTCAGCCCAAGAAAGAGACCCCTAATAAAGAAATAGTCGGCCGGCGAGCAAAGCGGGCTTTGAAACGCGAAGCTGCCGATAAAGCTGCGGCAGAAAAACATCAGCAAATGGATCTGGTTGCAGTGGAGAGAAACTGAACCTGTGTTCAAGGCTCTGTGTTAAATAAAAGTATGCCAAATGTTGGATTTGAAGAAATGGGCCAAGTTAATGTACATTTGCATCTGTCACCTTTGGATCAAATCATCAAAATGTTAGATTCATCTTTCTAATGTCATTTTTCTAATTAACTGTTGGATGCTGATATTTTGATTGATTATTGGGAGGGTATATTATGATGCAACTGTGATTGTGACTACTTGGTACATCAGCAACTAGTTAATTGTAGTCATTAGTTTGTATGTTTGTTTTTTTGACCAAAGATTTATCATTATACAAGTGGGCATGCTTTGTCTATCAAAATGATGTTATATATCTTGGCTTGACATTAGACAAGCAGCATGCCAGCAATTTATATATTTGACAAGTTGATAGTGGGATACATTTAATTAGATGAAATAAAATTTTAGTCTTTACAAATCTTGAAGTGCAAGGGAGAAAGTTGGTGCTTAATAATGAAGGATGTGGGGGCTTTTGTCAATGGGGGCCGCCATTTCGCCCTTTAGTGGAGCAAGTTTTCATCGCGCAGGTAAGTGGGGAATATTAATCTGCATTGTCAAGCAAAGCAAATTCACACTCTCTATATACCAAACAAACCACACACTATCTCACATCATCATTCCCTTTCATTTTTTCCCCCTTTCTTTCTCACCTACTGCTCACCTCCACCTGTCTTCTTTTGTAACTTACCTTCCTCTCTCTCTCACACACAGTCACTCCAACTCCCACTTTATTCTACCACCCCATGTTTTTCCTTCTAAGTGATGTTCATATGTTGATTCTTGATAGCCTCTCTTAGAATTTTCCTATTCGGTTTTCGAATCATTTTCTTTGACTGAACAAAAAGAAAAAAAAAACATTTACTTGTTCACTCTGTTCTTGATCTGGGTTTTTTCACAAAACATGGCTCAGTTCATCTACAACCCGAACGCGAATCAAGAATCCGAAGATACCTTCTCGGGTATCCTCGAAATCCACGTTCACCACGCCAGGAATATCCACAACATCTGCATCTATGACAACCAAGACGTGTATGCGAAATTCTCGCTCACCTACGATCCCGACGGGACCCTCTCCACGAGGATCATCAACGGTGGAGGCAAAAACCCGGACTTCAACGAGGACTTGATCATGAAAATCCACCAGGCCGATGCCGTCTTGAAATGCGAAATATGGATGCTGAGCCGGGCCAAGAATTACATGGACGATCAGCTCCTCGGGTTTGCCCTCGTCCCGATTTCTTCCGTTTCCGGTAAAGGAAAAGTGACCCAAGATTTTGATCTCTCGTCGACCGATTTGTTTCACTCCCCGGCCGGTACTATCAAATTATCACTCTCTTTGAGTGCAAAAACTCCCTTAAATGTTTCTTTTTCCGAGTCCGTGGTCGATTCATGTTCTGCAACTTCTGAGCTTCTGATGGATAAAAAAATCCCCGATGATTACTGCAGAATAGAATTTCCCGATATAAACGACGCGAACGAGAACCAGCAAATGGTTTCGGAATACTTTGCGAGAAACGGGCAGGCCCTTCTGAGGCCGTGGCTGGAAAAGCCCGACGGGTCGTTTCTCCATCTCGGGGCCCGGCCCGTCGAGGACTGCGAGATGGGTGTTAACTCCTCGTACTCGGTATCTCCGGATGGGAGCATACAAAACTCGGGTTTCCAGAGTTCGACCATGACGAGCTTGAGCGACGATCGGAACTCGGCCGACTCGATGGAGAAAAAAGTCCGTTTCTTTGCGGATTTTTCGACGTCCCCTGACGAAACGCCTACTTCGAAGAAGAAAAGTGAACCCCGAGAAGAAAGCGAGCCGAATTTCCCGGGAAATGATGAGGAAAATAAAATGAGTAGCACGAATGCGGTCGGTTTAGTAAGAAACGTCAAGCTTGAGGCAGAGGAATCTGTTATGCAGAAACAGATAGTCGATATGTACATGAAAAGCATGCAACAATTTACGGAGTCTCTGGCGAAAATGAAGCTTCCGATGGGTTTGGATAAGCCCGAAATCGATAACCAGGGGGATTTAATTCAGAATGCCGACGAGAAAATAGAGATTGAGAAAAAGGATAATTCCAGGGTGTTTTATGGTAGCAGGGCTTTTTTCTAGAGGAAAGAGAAATTGAGGTACAAAAGTGTTAATTGGCGATGGCTGATGTTTTTATTACCACTATTTGACGTTTTCTAATTTATGTTGATCTTTAGTTTTTGATTGAGTTTCCATTTTTTTTGGTGTGTAGAATAACTGAAATAAGTACACACTGATTATGCTTTAGTTCATAGTCAAATCTCTAACAAAACCAAAAGATGTTCTTTAATGATCAAATGCTGTACTTGTTTTTTGCCATTTCTATTCATTGAAATATGATATCGATTTGATTATTGTTGTTGCTATATATAATTTAACATTTTTAAATTTTTATATCCTCAATAATTTTCGCTACTCATATACTCGTAACCAAGCCATGGTCAATGAGCCAGTCAAAATTGGTTAACGGATCGGTCGTCTAGTGTGGAACTTGAGAATTATTTTAACACTACATTTTGAGTTTACGAAATTTTTTGATATTTTGTACGTGGTGAAAGCCAACATAAGGACACAAGATCAATGTTTGGAGTATCTGAGTTTTTATTTAGTAGTGATTGATCCTTTTCCCGTTCATTTATTTTTTACATTATTATTTGTGGTTTTTATTTTAATATATGAACAAAGGTTATTATGTTTGAAAGTAGTGCAAGTCTAGTGTGTTACACGGGCTTTTGTAAGAAAAGTACTTATAATTTATAAAAAAGAATTAGACGAATAACACACCCACGTTTACTTTAAATTTTGGATTTTCTCTTCTTTTCTTTTTTTTTTTTTTAATAATACAACTCATTCTATTTGTAAAAAATATAATAATAAATAAAAAAATTGGTTTAGCGGAACACCTTTTTCTCCTCTCTCTCTCTCTCTTTTTTTTTTTTTTTTTTTTTTTTGGAGTTACTACTAAATAAAACTCAATTTACGGGATGTCCCCAACATGGATTTATTTTTTTTTTAAATGAATTTGTGAATTTTCATGGACTTTGTTAAATTTTATTTAATAGAATTTCATACAATTCATCATTTTCTATGGAGTATATGTATAGAATTTCAAGTCAATAGAATTGTACAAAATTGTATATATTCTATAGAAATATATATATATATATATATATATATATATATATATATATATAATATATATATATATATAATTAAGATAAATTACCATTAATTCCAAAGAATAATCACAATGTACACCACCTTAAAAAACAACAAAATCTACATAATTTGTAGTCACACACATGGTTACAAATATAGCCATTCATCTCATTGATCACCAAATTTTTAATAAGGAGTCCACTAAATCTTTTTTGGAAATTGAGATCACCAAATTTTTAATAAGGAGTCCACTAAATCTTTTTTGGAAATTTTGAAAACAACATAAAATGTCATAATTATGTATTGTACCAAAAAATTTCATTTCTCAACTTCAGTAACATAATTATGAATGTGCAGTGTTAGTGTAGGTCTTCAAAACCTTGATTATAAATCCTAAAGTAATATGATTTTAAAATAATAATAATAATAATAATAATAATAATAATAATAATAATGCACATGGCTTGCTTATTATACTTGAAATAACATCCAATATGTTAATTACATGTGGATTTCTATACGTGAGTACCACAGCTACCCTCTACTAGTACTAGAATGCAGTCATTGATTAAAAAAATTAAAAAAAATAAATGAAACATTGATAAAAAAAAAATATCAAGTTCAAAAAGTAAATATTAAGTACAAATTAAAAAAAAATGTTAACTTTAGATTTTGATTGAAAAACTAACTTTAGACTATATTATTAATACGTGGATGTTTAGAAATAATTTAACAACTTTAAAACTGAATTATTGATACAAATAAAAAGTAAAGAAATATTATTGACTTTAAATTTCAAAAACTTCATTGTAAATTACAGTAATCTTTTTTTTTTTTAACATTGAAATAAATAATCTTTAACCATTTCTATCTCTTAGTTCTCAATAATGCAACAAAAGTTGATATACGTATTGCACTGAAGTTATAAGAACACAATTTTTAAAGTTTGGTTGGTTATAATAATAAAAAATCGAGAAACGCATGTAATTCAAGTAAATTTGAATGTCGTATTTTCTATTGTTTCATATCGTACCGATGTTCCATACCAACATAAATGTTTTAAAAATTAAAATACTAATTATTTATGATATTAAATTATAATGCCAAATATTGCAACTATGAACGAAATCATAAAATTATCTATTAATAAATCTGAAAATTGTAATCTGCAAAATATATGTTTCAGAAAAAACCCTATTTATATCATAGTATGTTACACGTCCTCTTATTGAAAGGGTCTAAATAGGTGAAATAAATTAATCAATCACATTCAAGTTATGAGAAATCATAAAAAAACAAATAAAACAAAACAAAATAAAATGAAACTATTCATACTTACCGTTTGAATCAAATTGTGAGTTACTCGTAGTTAGGATTGGGGATGTATTGTAAAGCACCTGTATATAACTTTTCAATTTTGGAATACAAAATAATTGTGTGTATATAAAGTCTTTATTTTCAGTTAATATAGAAATTATAAAACATCCACGAATCTGTTAAAAATAAATTATGGAATACCCACCACAAGTCAATCCATCTGTAATTTGTTTGTCATAGTTTATTTCGTAATTAACTCTGATTGTTAATATAAAATACTTCCTTCTGAAAAATATTTTTATATGATGAGGCAATTCACAGCCATCTATGTTCCATACTTTATTTCGCTAATTATCACATTATGGTGATTACCAAACTTAAGGACTAAAAATGTTTATTTAATGAAATCTAAGATTTTTATTTCATATGATCTTTTTTTTTAAAAATCATTTTTGTTAATTAGCCTCATAAAAATAAGGGAAATTGCCAAATACTCCCTAAGACATACATGAATTTGTCAAATAATCCAACTTGTAGATTTAAGTCAAATGGTCCCTCCTTTTTGCCAAATAATCCAAAATTGTGATATGAATATACCACAATACCCTTACTATCAAAATAACTAATAATAATAATAATAAAAATGGTCCACCACCTGCTGCCACCACCTGCCGCCCTGCCGCCTGCCGCCGCCGCCCGCCGGAAAATTTTCCGGCGAGATTTTTTTTTTTTTTTTGCCCACTAGCACATTGCATTACAAACAATAGGATCTTGGTTAGTGTATTAGTTTCTAAACAGAAGAGTATTGGTTATTGTGTATGGGAGTATTGGTTTCTTGCAGTGTAAAAAAAAACCTAATACTTCTTAGTTACGACGTCACCTACCACTTAAGAAAGAAATACAGAGCAGAAAGAAGAGAAAAAGAAAGAAGCAAAGGAGCTAAGCTATTCATGTTAAACACCAACACATGTCATTAGGTTTGAAATACCCCTACATTGCATAACAAATATCGATACCTCGCAGCACAAGAACCAACACATTGGTATGCACAACCTAATACCATCCACATTTTACATTTCAGAACTTGCA
>BMAC01000429.1:683582-709255 GCA_014905375.1 Phtheirospermum japonicum | reverse complement strand
TTGGTCCAATATGCAACCCATGCTAACTTAAGCTGTGCAAAAGCAACTAAATCAATTCCACATAATAATTTTTAAAATAATCTTTCAAAAAAATATTAGTGAAGCGATTACCTTAATTATATCAGTGTGCCAACTTATCAAATACCAATTGAGTACATCAATAATGACATGATATTGGTTAAGACAAATTCCAATACATTAGGTGAGTTGAAATCATAGAATTGTGGGAGTTTGAAAATATGAAATAATCTAAAAATAGTTTAGACAACATAAATGTCATAGAAATCAAATGATATGTTTTAACTCTGCTGATTAAGTCAGCAAAATCAAATGATATGTAACCATTAATTAACCTATTAACAGTTCGACTAACTCAATTCACCACACCCAGTTCATTTTTGGTATCTACAAATAATTCCAATCCACAAAAAACCCAGATCATAACGAAAATCAACAATCACTTATCACCGATGTTATTAGGTTTCATTCGTGATGAAATTTTAAAAACAATTACTACTCCAAGTTTATTCAAATTTATAATTAAAAAATCAACACAAATGATAAAGACGAGAACTGCATAATCATATCCAAGACAAATTTCAACAATGCAAATCCATATATAACGGCTCAGAACTCCTCAATCAAATCCAACGACAACTTCAAAGCAATGATAAGAAAAATTAGGTTAGACTCAATACAAACAATCACTCCCAAATCCACAAACAAGCAAAATRATAATGATAAATGAGAAATCATGTATCCTTACCCTATTTTCCGACAACCCGAGMTGAATAATACCGTCCGGATTGGCAATTTCATCATAAGGATCCTCTCGCACTCGATCCGACCCAATGTAGTAATGCGAGTCGTTCGGCTTTGCAATTGAAGCCGCCCAGGCCGACAAGCTCGCGCGCCCGGCGGAGCCACGGGCCATCAAATTGGCGCGCGAGGATGAGCGAGGCAGCTCGGAGAGGTTCGCCGCCGCCGTGGACCGAGACAGAGGGTTTGAGGGGGGCGAAACTTTCCTTTGCCTTCGTCTCCCCACTGACATCCAAGAAGGGTCGAAACACCTTTTTCGCAATCGGCTCGCACAGCAGCGTGGTCTGATCATAAGACGAGTCCAGAGAAGGACACCATTTTAGCCGCTAGGCTGATTTTATTCAGCCGCCCTGATTCCAACATCTTCATGTCGGATCTCAAGCACTCGGCGAAGTAATCGGACACGCGATCGTGGAGGAACTTGAAATCGGAATCGCGATTAAACCTCTCAAAAGCCTTTTTCGCCCGTTCGACCCTCTTCTCCTCGTGACTCAATTTCGGCTGATTATTTTTCTTAAATATATCAGTATTTCTCACTCCACCGACCATTCCTCTGCAGACACGGTCTCCTCTGCTAAATCCACCACCGATCCTTCTTTTGCCGCCATAGACTCCTCTGCCATAGCCACCACGGCCTCCACTACCTCTGCCGTACAACTTCCTCGTCTCCTTCAACTGTTTACGCTGCTCACGCGCCTCCTTCGTAGATTTCTTCACCGCCTGCATCTGTTTTCAGTTCGCGTGCGCCTCCTTCGCCAATTTTCGCGCGTCTTGACCTTCTAGAAGCCGGAATAGAATCTCCAGCAGATCCTTGAAGTAGCCGAAGCCCGCAAACGGAGGGACGTTGCAGGCTAGGGTTTTGGGATAATTTTTCCTCCATCCGGCCATTTGCTTTTATTAAATTATATATATATATATATATATATATATATATATATATATATATATATATATAAGTAAGGTTAAATTGGTAATTGTACAATTGTATCTGGAGTACTTGGCATTTTTTAAAACTAGTTGGGGTATTTGACAAACACATTTTTCTAAAGGGAGTATTTGACAATTCCCCCTAAAAATAATGTATTATTAGTTAACATACAATATATATGTAAAGGACGAAATGCTTGTTTCATGATTACAGAAGAAAAGGAATATTTGACAAATATTATGTAAAATATTAATCACTTAAGTTATTATGTTTGATTGATCGGATAATTTCGGATTAATTAAAGTAACTGATTATGTCAAGGCAATCCCCCAAATTTTATGATTTTAATTAATTTGAGTAAATTGATTATAATAATTTGAGGACTCGGTATAAGAAAAACTCTTTTTTCTCTGTTAATATGAGATTTTATTATCTTCTGAATATATTTTAAATAATGAAAAAAACTTTAGAATATTTATGAATATATATGTAAAGGTGGAAATGTGTGTTTCATGATTAAAAAGGATTATATATAATTATACAAGACTTTTGGTTCATCTAATTTAACTGTGAATGTAAATTCCGTAATTTCTTTTAATTTATTTAATTGTATGCGCAATTTCTGTTAATCTTTTTACTTTAATCTAATTTTCAATTATCGTAATATATAGTAGAGTACATGGACGCATATATACTATTAGAGGATTGGGTTCAAATGAGAACCCTTTCATTTCATTATATCTGAACCTAGTGATTAATCATGGCCTTATATCTAATATTACACAGTACAATTATATGTCCAGGTTCATTGTGCTTTTTACACAGTACTGTAGTGCTAAAATCAGTCCAATTTTTTTAATTTAATTATATATATATATTTTTTACGTTTTAAAACATGCAATATGTATCTTAAATTGTAGATTTTGAGAATGTGATTAATTTGATATATATTTCATTCGAATCGAATAAAATTTGAAAAAGTTATGGTTTGTTGAAAATTTGAGTTTCATGTCAAATTTTTGAATTTGCACGAAATTTGCGATACTTTTTTATACAATCATGATATATGTCCAAAATACCTTTTTTAATTATATAATGCATATTTTTACATTATTACCATGCTTACATGTCATGATCTCAACCATCAAGATTATCCAATCTAATGGTCAAGATGAGTTCTTAGGTTCACATATAATGACGAGTTCTCATTTGAATCCTACCATACTATTAGATTATTAAAAATATATATATAAAGATGATAATTTCTGTTCCATGAATAAATAAGTTTCCATATAAGTAAGCCCGATATATTTGGTTTACATAATAATTATATATGTAAATTCTGCAAAAAAAAAAAAATTATTAAATCACATTTTATGTGCATTTTATTATAATATTTATAAATTAGTTTATTTGTTATTAGTCTAATCTAGATTATTTAAAAAGAAATTCAAAATGGGATTAAATCTAGCGAATCATTAAAGGACAAAAAATTAAATCAATAAAATTCAAATTTAATATATTTAAAACGAAAGCAGGTCGAAGTAAATAAAAAATAATAATTTTAAATTTTATGGATGTAATTCAGTAACCATTATCTGGAAAGTTATTTGAATTTTTAAGAATCTAATGCAGAAAAAATTTAGATTATTCAAATAATTTTCTTGATTGGATCTAATGTAGAATATTAAATGAATTTTTAAGATAGGGATTATGAATTTAATAAATTGTTTTATTAGAAAATATGTCATACGGATCAATCAGTTCATACTAAAATTGCCAATTCATAGAATAAGAATAAGATCAAAAAAGAAAAAGAAAAATTAATCCCTCCTATTTGTCAGTTCATTTGGTTATATATCTAGTTGACATTGTCAGTTCATTTGGTTATATATCTAGTTGACACCTAATCTAGGAGGGATTAATTTTTCTTTTTCTTTTTTGATCTTATTCTTATTCTATGAATTGGCAATTTTAGTATGAACTGATTGATCCGTATGACATATTTTCTAATAAAACAATTTATTAAATTCATAATCCCTATCTTAAAAATTCATTTAATATTCTACATTAGATCCAATCAAGAAAATTATTTGAATAATCTAGATTTTTTCTGCATTAGATTCTTAAAAATTCAAATAACTTTCCAGATAATGGTTATTGAATTACATCCATAAAATTTAAAATTATTATTTTTTATTTACTTCGACCTGCTTTCGTTTTAAATATATTAAGTTTGAATTTTATTGATTTAATTTTTTGTCCTTTATTTTATCTCTTGCTAAATCCTCTCCCTGAAGAAGAAAACAGAAGAAGATTTTTACCTTTCACTGCCTCAATTCTGGATTTATTTTAATTCTGGATTTGCCTTAATTTTTTACCTTTCACTGCCTTAATTTTTACCGTTTGATGTCCGCCGTTGATTTGTTTTAATTCCGGATTTGTTGATTTGTTTTAATTCTGGATGTGAAGAATTCTATTCTGCGATTTTTTGGATTTGTTTGATGTATTCTGCGATTTTAATTCTACAATGCGTGTTAAACGATTTGTTTGATGTATTCTGCTGCGTGGATTTATTTTAATTCTGAGATTTGCGATTAGATTTATTTTAATTCTGTGATTTGTTTGATGTATTCTGCTGCGTAGATTTATTTTAATTCTGAGATTTGCGACTGGATGTGAAGAATTCTGTTGTTGGATGTGAAGAATTCTGTTATTTTAATTCTATGATTTGATTTTTTTTCTGAGTATTGATTTGTTTTTTTAATTCTAAGATTTGGGATTTGTTTTAATTTTTGTTTGATGTAGATATTTGTTCTTCTGCGTAGATTTATTTGGGATTTGTTTTTTTAATTCTGAGATTTGGGATTTGTTTTAATTTTTGTTTGATGTATTGATTTGTTGATTTGTTTTTTTAATTCGGAGATTTGGGATTTGTTTTAGTTTTTGTTTGATGTAGATATTTGTTGTTCTGCGTAGATTTATAGAGGCGTTTCATTTTTTATTCAGAGATTTATTTGAGTTTTTTATATATTTGTTTGAAATTGTCTTTGTTGAAAAAATAAATAAATAAATAAATTTTGCACCTGGACAGTTTCAAATTTTGGTGGGTTTGTTTCATGTTTCCACCTTCCACCACTGGACTACTTATATTTCTTGAGCAGTTTTTACTCTTAATAGGAATTTGTTTATTTGCCTTTACTTTTACTTGATAAATAAATTTGTTTATTCTCCCTGCTCCTAAATTAATTGAGCATCTCCATATTTTTTCGAGAACTCAGATCTCCTTGCTTCAATTGTCAATTTTGTTTTTAATTTTTCACAATTTTGAGGAACCGGTCATCGATGTTACTATTATTGATCTTTCACTTACTAAGAATTTTCAATCTTGTGGAGTAAATTCTGATTTGATGCCAGTGGATGCTGCTAGCTTTAGTTTCAAACTAACGAGGACGAACATTGAACGTGGACGTATTGTATGTACTTAATCACCTTATATTAATATTCAATTTACTCATTCTTATATTTAATTATAACATAATGATCCGCACTCTATAAATTGATATCTCTATATATGGAATACTCATTTTTCATAGTTAACTATTTTTAAATAAATATATTTGGTAATTATTGGGTTTGAGCTTAATGAGTGTTTAAATATATCAATTATAACAATAATTGTATATAAGGAATATTTGACAACATAAATTCAATTACATACACTCCTTACCTTTTTTTATATCAACTGTCAATTGCCGTTATCTTATAAATTTTACCATTGCAACACTTAATGTACCTTGATTATAAAATTGAAAAATAAATGACTATTAATTGCCAATCGATAACGTCCACACGCCTTTATATTCTTAATGAAGTTTTTATTGTAAAATAAAGAGTTACTATGAAGTTAATCACTTTTTTATTTTTTTTTATTTTTTTTAACGGATTACAAAAGATGACATATTTTTTCATTAACCAACAAACAATGTAATAGTTTATAATTTTTATGAAAATTTGATGAATTTAATTGAGTTGGAATTTAACCATACCATAATTAACGCATTTGATTGATGCCTTTATTGGAAATAGTATTTCTTCCTTAATTATACGAGAATCATTTATAATATGGAAATTAATAAAACTGTTACTAAATATTACCATATATTTATATACCTTAATAATTTGATGACCCCCTATAAATAATTGATTGTCACTTTTTTTTATATGTATACAAAATTTATTTATTTATAAAATCAAAAAAATAATGGACCTACGTCTTCAGCCTCAGCTTGCAATCAATCGAAGGATATGTGTTGCGTATTCTAACAAGGATCATTTGGTATGTTTTTTTTCATATATATTAATACGTTTATTTTAAATTATGTTTTCTCAAAGAAATTAATTCTATTTTCAACTATATATTTTACACTCCTGTTATTTATATTTTGTTCGAAATTATAATATTTATGTTTCATCGTCAAATATATGAACAAAAGTTTTCTTGCCCACTGAATAAATTGTTTATCCAGAAATATTCTACGATCAATAAATTGGTTAGTATTGTTTATATTATTAGTTTACTTTTTATTTCGTATGCACTATATTAAAATATTTTTCTCATATATATATATTTTTGGTGTAATGCGTTAATTTTATAAAATATCAAAGCAATATATATATATATATATATATATATATATATATATATATCATATATTAAAATTGATAATTCTGTAACAGCCTATTCCGAACACTTTCTCCAAATTTTTCGAAGATGCACTCCCTGTCTATTTCGATCTACGAAATTGGCGTGGAGATTCATGGCCAGTTGAAATGAACAGGATTAACGAGAATGTTGAATTTGGAGTCGGTTTTGGAACAGGTTGGATTATGTTCCGCCCGGTGTTGGAGAAGCATATTTTTTGTCAATAATGCTTACATCATTTCCGAGGAGCAGTTTGTCACGAAGATATACGTACCATTAACAACATTGTCTACCCAACTTTCAAGGCTTGCATGTTATTCTTTGGGACTGTTGGATGATGATAGAGAATACGTTAACGGTATTGTCGAAGCAAGTTACTGGGGTTTACCGTCATTCCTAAGAAAGCTCTTCGCATCATTGTTAATGTCTTCGAGTGTTTCAAGACCTATAATATGTATGGGGAAAGACATGGCATCTACTTGCAGATGACATCTTGCGAAGACAACGTAGAATTCTGGGTATAGAAGGTAATTAGTATTTAGTTTAATGAACTACTTTTTTATAAATTTAAGATGTCCTTATCTTTTATGATATTTAATTATCTACTAATATAATTAAGGGTCAGTTTCCATATAAACCATTAGTGAAATATTTTTTCCCAAATAGGCCATTGAAATCTCAACTTCCCATTTAATCCAAAAGTTATATAAGAGTACTAAATTACCCTTTATAAATATTTTATTTTGTTATTCGAAATTTCAGAACTACTCGTGTATAAATCAGAACTACTTATGTACATTCAAAACTACTCGTGTAAATTGACGAACTACTCATATAAATTCAGAACTACTCGTGTAAATTTCAGAATTACTCATGTAAATTCAGAACTACTCGTGTAAATTTCAGAATTACTCATGTAAATTCAGAACTACTCATGTAAATTTCAGAATTACTCATGTAAATTCAGAACTACTCATGTAAATTTCAAAACTATTCTTCAAGAATTCAGAACTACTCGTTTAAATTCAGAACTATTCGTGTAAATTTCAAACCTACTCGAAAAATTCAGAACTACTCGATTAAATTTCAAAACTATATCATGTAATTGATCGGTCAAGTTCCAAACTACATAGAAAATAAACATACTACATTGAGAAGTTTTATACTACATTAAGGAATTTCATAAGATACACTTTCATAAACTCCAACTTCCACATTAATGGTCTACCTTACCCAAACTACATAGAATTCATTTTCAAATCTAAACTACATATTCCAAACTACTACTTCAAAATTCAGAATACATAACACAGAATTCCAAACTACTTAACAGTTTGTAATTATAAAACGGCAGAGTAGTTTGTAATTATCCAAACTACTTATACAAAACTACTTATCAAAACTACTTGTAATTTTCCCCTTGTTCTTCTTCTTCAGGCTCGCGAGAGTAACCAGGCGCCAAACCCTTCCACCGGCACCTCGTCAAAAATCCTCCTTCGTGGTGCCTTCCGGAAGGTTCTCTAGATCCTCCCTCAGTCTCCTCAACTCGAATTCGGATAATGTTTCGCCACGGTCGCGGGTATGAACGCCACCGCTCCCGTTTTCTGACGGCTGGCGGAGATTGAGGCCTTAACCCATGGAATCGTCGGAGGCCTCAGGATTGGATCCAGGATCCAGCATGAACTACAGAGATGCTGAATCATCGCCATTCGATTGGGAAAGAAGCTTCGTCGGAGGTTCTGCGGTGCGCCGAATTACATTGCCACCGCCAATTTCTCCCCCGTCCCTCCGCCTCGGCCAGGGCGACTTCAGCTCCGTCTACCGCGGCGATCTCAAGAAAGACTCGGTCCTCGCCACCTCTCACATCGTCGTCAAGGTCATGGATTCGGGGTCCTTGCAAGGAGAGTGCGAATTTCAAAACGAGCTGCTTTTTTCCCAAAAAAAAATGTAAGTATATCGTCTCCGTAAAGGGTAAACGGGGGCTGAGGGGGCGGAGATTGGGTTGAGGGGGTTTCCCATTGGTAGGGTTAGTATATAAGAGTTTTAGGTGTAGGGTTAGTTTTGACAATTTAAATGTATTTATTGATTAAATGAGAAGTTTTTGGCTTATATGGGAATAAAAAGAGTCCTTGGACTATATGAGAATTGTCTTCTATGTTTTAATAGTATATGGGAATTTTCCCTATAATTAACCTATATACTCAAATCTTGATAATTCTTTATTACTTTATCATGGACGTTTAGAGAAAAAGAATTTGAACAATTTGAATACCCGAATTTGAAAATTTTTATATTTTACACATTTTATATTTATATCAAAAAAAATTATGCTGTATGAATAATTTACTTTTTGAACTTAATAAATTTTTTTTATAAATTTTACGTTTTTATACCATTTTCTGATATGCCCGCGTAAAGCGCGGGTATTCAAACTAGTACACAATAATAATCAGATCTAAAACTAAAAACTAGATTACAAATGAATATATTAAACAAGTTACATTACGAAAGAAGAAAAAATTAGTGGAAGTCCTCATTTAACAATTACATAACTGAGAAAAAAAATCAAAACATAATCCTAATATATTTAAAAAGAAATTAGATAACAATTATTCTTTCATATGGAAATCAGATCGAAATTTATANAAAAAAACACAAATTATGGAATATTACAAAATAATTTAAGATTAACTCACCATCGAAGGAAAAATTGCTATTTTGATCCATTATATTGTCCACTTTCCAATTTAGGACCAAGATATTGTCTACTATCAAAACACATATACGAAGTTGGCAAAATCATCAAAAAAATGTACAAAATTATCCTGATCGGGCATTTGCTGACGTTCGTGATTCAATAATTTCTTATCTTTTTTTTTAAACATTAATTGAACAAAAATGACCAACAATGACACATACTTAATTTATTGTTGAGTGTTTTTTTTTTTGATAATAATATAAATTTATATGATGAGTTAATTGAATAATTAGAAAAAAAATATATACAAGAATCTGAAATTATTGGTGTCTGATATTTAACTATATATACAGGTATTTATAAATTGTGATTTGGGAGTGAATGAATTTAATTAAGAGGGAAGAAAAAAAACCGCGCATAAGATAGATGAAGTGAAGAGTTTTATTATTTTTTGAGATGAATTGGAGATGGGAGGCGGGATATATTTATGTGGTATGTTAATTTAAAATATTAATTATAGAGGATAAATTTGTCATTTAACCCTATTTCTCAATCCTCTATTCCCAAAACGCTGCTACAAGAAGCTTTTTCTAAAAGAGCTTTTTGGACCAAAAAGCTAATTAAATTCCCTATTTACCAAACATGTCAATTAGAGAATTTGACTGGTCAACCTTCTCAAATGAGTCAATCCTCTAATTTTACTCCAAACCGCTCTTCACCAAACAACACCTTAATGTTTCTTTTGTTATTATATAGCAGGAATATGAGATGAATCTTTTGTTATTATTATTGTTGTGGTGGTGGTGGTGGTGGTGGTGGTGGAGGCGGTGGTGATGGTGTTATTGAGAAATTAGAATTCCAAAAGGGTCATGAATTTGCTAATGAATTCTTTTCATAATTTTCACATAAAAGTCTATCAAAATCCTTTGAATTTCATTCACAAAGAAATTTTATTTAATTACATAGATCTTCTGTATATATTAATGCAAAATCTTACTAACATGTATGTCTGCTTCTCATACTTTGTTTGATATGGAAAAAATTATAATGTTTTGATGTCATCCGATCATAATATCTACTTTATTTAATGTTTTTCATTTACTATATTTTACCTAATTTAATATTTCTCTATATCTATATTTTGAATAATTTAATATTATCATTTTATTATGTATTACCTATTTCAGTATTTTTCTTTATCATATTTTATCAAATTCAATATTTTTAATATATCACCCCTATATGTTAAAGCAAAATCATCCTAACCTATGTGTCTGCTTCGTATCCTTCGTTAGACTAATAAAAAATCATGAAGTTTCAGTTGTATGTGTTATTCGAGTCTAAATATATCTAATTTAATATCTTAATTTATTATATTTATTTTTTGTAATTATATTTTATCAATTCAATAAAGTAGGAATCATAATAATAATAATATACTAAATTTCCTTATCATAATAATCCTAATAATAATAATAATAATAATAATAATAATAATAAGTATAAGTATAAGTATAATACATATAACAAAAATAAAAAAAGAATTTCAAATAATATGGATAAAACTAATAAAAAGCAACAAAAAAAGAGCAATTGTCGTTCCAATACACATAAGATAACGTGAAAAAAGAGTAAAGCTAAAAAAGGGCAATCATGATTCATTAATAAAATCAATAGACGCGAAAAAAAAAAAGAAAAAAAAAAGTAGTAGGAAACCTAAATTAATACTTTTTTATTATAATTATTTTTATAATTTAGTTGATTACGTGTCATTTAAACCTAATATTTACATAAGTTAATATATTTTCATGGTTTGGTTTGGCTGATTTTATTTTTGAAATTTTATACTTTTAAAATTTATTTTTTTTGTTTTATCATTTATTATTTTTAGTTTTATTTAAAAAAATATAGTTAAGTAATTGAGAAAATAGAAATAAATAACACTTTAAATTAATTCAAAAAAGAAAAATTAAACTTGAACTATTTAAAGTTAAAATAAGAAATTATAATTAGAATATTTGAGATTTTTGAAGTTAAAAATTTTCATTTTTTATTATTATAAGTTTATTAAAATGTATGAGGTCAAATGAGAAAATAGAACTAGCACTTAGGATTTTGAATTTATTAAAAAAATAGAAATTCAACTATTTAAAGTATTTGAAGTTAGAATAAGAGATTTTAATTAGAATATTTGGAATTTTTGAAGTTCAAATTTCTTATCTTTAATTATTATAATTTTTTTAAAATGTATGAGGTTAAATGGGAAAATAGAACTAACACTTTGAAATTTTGAATTTATTAAAAAGAAAATAAAATTGAATCATTTAAAATATTTGAAGGTAAATAAAAAAAAATTATATTAGAAGAATTTTGAAAATCTGAAGTTAAAATTTGAAATTTTAATTTTAAATACTTGAAGATGGTTGTCTACGTATCCCTTACCTTCTGAATCAAAATCCACGTAGTTCTCACTTACCTTACTTACCTTCTCATTTGCCGACTCGTTAGATCTCGTATCATATACGTCTCGCTCTCTTCATCTTCACTAATAATATCTTGTTGTTTACGTCGATCGGCGTTTACCCAATCATGCAACAACATTTGATACTCGAGATTGTGAGGTCTAATGTTGGATTTCTGCTGGTCTAGCGTGTACCCCCCTTCACTGAATGCTTGTTCGATTGAAACGGATGATACGGGAATGACCAATATCTTCCTCGCAATGATGTTAACAATGGGATAAAGTGATTTCCTCGATACCCACCAATTTCAATATATCAAACTGGCTGTCTTTTTCGCCCAACGTTCCATACTCAAAAGTCGTTGTTAGATAAGTTTCAAGTTCTCTATAAGGGTAGAATCGAATGAGAAACCCGAACGCCCCATTCGTGATTCTATGTTCAAGAAATCCTGATACCCCTCAATTTCATCATCGTCGTCACCACTTCTACTAGGATTACCACTTCTAGTAGAAGTTTGTCGCACAAAAGTACTCATAGGAAGAGGACCATCAAAATTTATACTATATTTCTAAAATATATCAAATAAATACTTTTTTACATTTTGAATAATATTTTCAACGGAAGGATATTCAAACTCTTCAAACAACAGCAAAGCATCATAATAACTGTTAAGATAAAATTCTAAACTACTTTCTCTATTATTAGGATCTAATGATATAGCAACTAAAAATATATTTGGAATGTAATCAAAATAATTCAACCATTTTCTTTATAAAAATAACACATTCCAATCGTTTATTATTCATGCACTCCTTAAAGATGAATGCAATTTTAACACAATATTCAACAATAAGGTGAGAAGTGGGATAATAAACCCCGAAAAATAAATTACACCTTTAAAAGTTTTTTCAAATAATTACATGTAGTCTATTTGTTTGTATATAACATAATTTCAGGTTCTTGTTGGCTAAAAAACGAACACCACAACTGTAACGCCCTAGTTTTTTTTCATAGCGAGAAATACAAGCGGAAGCAATTATATTTTATTATCGTCGCCACCACCACGCTTACGCTGCGCTTCACTTCACCTGAAAAAATGTTTGATGAAAAGGGATGAGTACACAACGACTCAGTGGAGATACCGTTCATAATTAATTTCTCAATATAACATAGCATCATAGTAAAACATGAAAATAATTGTTCTGTGCAATACGGTGGCCCATCCCAAGGATCCGTCGACCCCGGACCGATTACGCGGTCCCTGACTAATAATTATTCTGTGCAGTACGGTGGCCATCCCAAGGATCCGTAGACCCCGGACCGATTACGCGGTCCCTGACCAATAATTGTTATGTGCTGTCGCGCGACTCTATGTATACATAGTCATTTGCCCGAAGGCCATAATTGTATAATTGTCACGCAATCACCATAAATTATAACATATCGAGCAATTAATATGAACTTGAATTTAAAAAGATTTTGAGTTAAATATCCCCACCTTTAGACAGAAGCTTGTGATCTTTGAAATATGCGAATGATCGTGTTTGCAAATCATGAGTCTCAAAAATTAATGCTCCTACATGAAAACGTAATTTAACTCATTTTATGAAATAAGGATTTTAAAACTTAAAATAGGAATAATTGAAACAATTATTGGTCAGGGACCGCGTAATCGATCCGGGGTCTACGGATACTTGGGATGGCCCACCGTACTACACAGAACAATTATTGGTCAGGAATCGCGTAATCGGTCCGGGGTTGACGGATCCTTGGGATGGCCCACCGTACTGCATAGAACAATTATTTCCATGTTTTACTATGATACTATGTTATATTGAGAAATTAATTATGAACGGTATCTCAACTGAGTCATTGTGTACTCATCTCTTTTCATCAAACATTTTTTTCAGGTGAAGTGAAGCGCAGCGTACGCATGGTGGTGGCGATGATAATAAAATATAATTTAAAGTTTATATGTTTCTATTTTCAAAACATGATCAAATAGTCGTATTTTATACATGTTGAATTTATTCGAGAGCTATTTACAAAATGCCATACATTATTATTATTATTATTATTATTATTATTATTATTATTATTTGTTATGTTGAGTAATGTGGTATTATTTCACACAAACTATTTGTCATAATTTGTTTATCTTAAAAATTATTCAAAGGTGTTATTTAAAGTAACGTCCCTCATATTACTTTTTTTAAAATATAATTGATTCCGCTTGTGTTTCTCGCTATGAAAAAAAACTGGGGCGTTACAACAACTCTATATACGAATATGTGTCTTTCAATAATTTATACGTAGAGTTCCAACGAGTAGGCACATCGGTTGAATTTTTTTTCCTTCAAACCTGTTTTTCTTAAAAAAATCTCACTCATTTTTGTTGCAAAAATTTATTTCTATGAATACACATGACCACCGCTTTAATAGGAGAAAACTCATTTTTCAAAGCATTCAAACCATCTTGAGCACACAAATTTATAATATGGCATATGCATCTAATATAAAAAATCAAACCACCAATAGATGGTTTACAAATACTAATAAGCTCATTAATACTCGTCGTATTAGGAGTTGCATTATCAAATAAAATAGAAAATATCTTTTCAACTAGACCATACTATTGACAAATTATATGAATTAATTTACAACTATTATGTGCATTATGAGGAGGTTAGATTTGAAATCTCTAATTGCAAGCGAACGTTTTTGTAAAGTCCATGACTTATCAACTGAATGACATGTAACACCCATGTAAGAGTTTCATTCCCAATAAATTGAAACTTTATTTGGTAAACTAGCAAATTCATTAAATAGATTTAACTTATATTCACCAAAACTTTTTTAATATCACGAGTAAAGGTAGAGAGTGAGACTCTCGTACTAGAGGGATTAAAAGAAAGTTGGGTGAACTTTTCATATAAATCATCATTGACAAAGTTAAAAGAAAGAGATCTAGAAGAAACAAGTTTTGTCAATTCCTTTCTATGAGTAGCATTGGAATATGTAAATAAAAAAGAGGAGTTCGTACTTACATGTCCTCCTTATAGTTGCGTTTGAGTCTTATCGATACCGACTTTGTCGGGGTGTTTGTTGTTGAGATGGTTGCGCATACTCCCATATCCTCCACCTTCTTGGAATTGGTACGATGATGTACAATAGTTGCAAGTGACACGGTACCTCTTTTTTGTTTTTTACCATCTTTTAGAGGTGGCTCATTTGCGGGTGTTGGGATCTCGATTTTTTGAAAATATCGGATTTTAACTCCGTTGTTTCCCGAAAACGAGGTCCTCGGGAAGAATGTCTTGGAGGCATATCATCGTGCTCCACCTCCACTTGATCGGGCATAGGCATTTCTTAACCGGCAAAGGTGGCGGCGACTCGATAAGTTCGATCAATGTCGGTATCACTTCAATCTTAGTCAATGTCGATACGGTTTGAGATTGTAGTCACCGACCGAAGGAGTGTTGCCTTGTGATAAGCCGAAGGAATGGACACTGACGTCTTCATCAAGTGTTATACTCTTCCCCTTATCGGCTCGACAAGAACGAGAAGAACCTCCACGGCTTGCCATTTTTTATATAGATTAATAAAAAAAACTAAAAAATAGTAGCCTAAAGTAGGATTATAAATTTAGGATTATAACTAGAAAGTAAAAAATATATTTGGGATTATTACACTAAACTTAAAACTTTAATTTAGAAAAGGTTGATAATTAAAGAAACTTAATAGATTACTAAATTTGCAAAGAAGGACAATGTAGGATAAAGAGATTATAGAAGATGATAGATTGGTGTGAGAGAAATGAGTTGGAAAGGGGTATTTATAGGAGTGAAATATATATATTTTTTAAAAGGCGGGAGAACCGCCGGTTTTGGAACAAACGTCCGGTTTCAATTCAAACCGACGGTTTAATCAACGGTCAATTCATTTGGATAATTGATGATCAAAGGTAACTTGATCTTGACCGTTGATTTCTAATCCGATTTTTGACTGCGCCAAACGGATACTTTTGACCGGTTGAACCGACAATTTTTTTTAATTTTCAAACTGGCATAAACCGCCGGTTCCCAGTTGGAAAAAAGCATGAACCGTAACCGAACCACCTTACAACGGTTTCGGTTCCAATTTCGATTCAAACCGTGGTTAACGGTTACTCCAACCGTTGACTGCCGGTTTGAACCCACGGGGGGCATCTCATCCCTATATGAGTGTCTGCTAAGGAACTTCATGCTGGAGTAATTTTCTGGTGGTTCGCATATTTACTTTGTGAATTTTGGAGGTTTAGAGACTTGTTAAGATATAAAAATTATAATATCTACCTAATTCAATATTTTTTATTATTATATTATGTCTAACTTATTCTTTTACTTTTACTATATTTTGCATAATTTAATATTCTCCTTTTATTATATTTTTTCTAATTTAATGTTTTCTTTCCTTATGATATAAAAATAATAAAAAGTCATATATAATTAAAAAAGAAATCTAAATTAGTTATCATAATTAAAATCAAGTTATTTATAATGTTAATTATAAAAAAAATGAAAATAATCTAGATAAGTTGTATTTATATAAAAAGTTAAAATAGTTTTATTCTTAGAATTTTAAATATATAATATAAGTAAATTACGAGTTATTTCCAATAATCTAAGTATGTAACCAAGTACTATTAATGGATGCAATCTAAATAAAAAAATATAAAATTATATGATAATAACTAATTAATAATAATTACACACTGATACACACGAGTTGAGAGTATGCCATCTTTTAAAAATTCTAAAGTATATAGCTAAAAGTTATTAACGAATTTAATCTAAATATTAAAATATACAAGTGTTTAATAATAATAATAATTAATTAATAGAATTTGGACTCGAGTTGAGAATGTGACAATTTTTGAATTATTATAAGTATGCAAATAAAATTATTAACAAATATAATTAAGCATTAAAATGTAACATTATTTCAGAAAAAAAATAATAGTTAATAAATAGTAATTAAACATTGGTAAAAATTAAAAGTTGAGAATACGGTATATTTTAAATCTTTTATTTTGATAAATCTCGTGTAACAGACTTGTGTTATACTAAATATCAACCTCATTAATTATACTATTTACATTGACCTATTGTCGTTTTATCGTTCCTTCAGATGAAATGTGTCCACTCTCTTTACTCCGTTTCTGATTTGTCGACTTCTAGTGCATCCCAAGTTTAGAAAATTTCTTTGTAAGGGACAATCAAGAGGTTCGGGAGCCCTCCAGTGAATGACCAACTTACACGTGTCATTTCTCACTTAGATTCGGATGACACGTGTCACACTCTCTTTACTTCGTTTCTAACATGTCGACTCCTTGTGCATCCCGAGCCTCGATAACTTCTTTGTTCGGACAACCAAGAGGTTCGGAGCCCTCCTGCGAATGACCAACTGACACGTGTCGCTTCTCACCTAGGTTCGGATGACACGTGTCACACTCTCTTTGATCCGTTTTTGACGTGTCGACTCTTGGTGCATCCCGAGCATAGAAAAATTCTTTGTTCGAACAACCAAGAAGTTCGGGAGTCCTCTTGCGAATGACCAACTGACACGTGTCGCTTATTACCTAGGTTCGCAACTTATATGGCAGTTGATGTGTCAGTTTAAAAATAAATGGCATTCGCGGATTTGAACCTAGGATCTTTTGGTTTTATGTTCATAGAATAATACATCTAGGCCAACTCCAACTCTTGGTATAGTGTTAGTGCAAATAAAGAATATATTTTTTATAATCCTCCATATTGTTCTATAATATTATTATTTTATAAAATTATAAAAAGGTGAGATTAACTTCTAAAAAACTACTGCATAAATATGAACAGGAAAAAAAATATATAAAATTAAAAAAAAAACTACCGAATAAAAAAAAGTATTAAAGAATGATGAGGAGTTGGGACACAAAATTAATTGATAACTTTTGTAAATAAAATATAAAATATTATAATGTAATACTAAATAAATCTCAAAAACTGAAATTAGAAAAAGCTATATAATAAACTTTTTTATATTCACATAATTATTTAATCAATTTTAAAGATTAAAAAAATTAAAAATATTATAGAATAATAATATAAGTCGTTAAGAAGTATAAGTAAATTAAAATATAAAATAAATAATCAAATAATTATTTTATAATATTATTATTCTATAAAAATATAGTAAAGTGTGATTAACTTATAAATAATTATTTCATAAATCTAAAAAAGAAAAAATATACAAAATAACATATATTAAAAAAACTACCACAAAAAAAAAATCCATGTATGGAGGCTTAGGTGGGCCTTGCCAAAAAAAAACAAAAAACACTCCAGTTATGCTCTCCATAAAGTAATTAAATAATTATTTTATGTTTATTATTCTATATATATATATATATAAAATAAGTTTGATTATCTTCTAAATAATTATTTCAACTATTTGAAAAGGAGAGAAATTAAATATTATAAAATAATATAAAATTTAAAAAACTACCAAATAAAAAAAAGTATTAAAAAAGGAGGTATCGAGATACAAAATTAATTGAGAACTTTTATAAAAAAATATAAAATGTTATAATATAATATTATATAAATATCTGAAACCTAAAAAAAATTATATAATAAATGTTTATTTATTTTTTTTAAAATATTATAGAATAATAATATAAGTTGTTTCAAATATATAAAATTTAAATAAATATATAAAATATTTAAAATTATTATATAATGTTATTGTTATACAAAGATATAATAAAGTGTGAATACTTCTAAATAATTATTTCATAAATGTAAAATAAAATAAAATTATAAAATAATTAAAATAAAAAAAACTACCAAATAATAAAGAAATAAAAAAAAAAAGGTATTAAAAAAATGAGGTGTAGGGCCACAAAATTAATCAAGGACTTTTTCTAGACAAAATATAAAATATTATATTTATGTTTTACCTGGTTACCGAAAGTGAGTCCTAAACTTTCTCTCGCGGTTCGGCCCGAGCACTTACTTCAAACTACTGCAGGCAACCAACCCGGGATCAAGGGCCTAAATGCCAGAGCTTTGATGTTAGTGCTGAAACATCTCTACTTCAGGTCGGCGTCCATCTGTCACTCTCTCTTAGCCCTGGACTGTAAAATTATACCTTTGGTCCACGCGTAGCCCTGAGCCATATAAGAAGTACCGAGCTCTATTCATTGTCCCAAACCTAAATTGGCACTTCTTATTTACTCCGAAACAATTTAATACTAAATAAATCTCAAAACTTTAAATCTATAAAATTATAAAATATGATATTGTTTATATCTGTATAACTATTTAATAAACATTGAAACAGAAAAAACTCAAAGATATATAAAATAATAATGTAAGTCGTCAAAAAATAATAAAAGTAGGTTAAATGTATATATAGAAATAAATATTTAACCATGCATAATTAATTAATATATTTAAATAAAAGGTATTACCGAAAATATTATAAAATAAATCTCAAAGTACTTATAAATTAGATACAAATATAATAAAGTTGTATTAACTTCAATATAACTATAAATTTTTATATTTTACTTATATGATTTAAAATTACTTATATATTCTTATTTAGTTTTATATTCTAAAATAACTATTAGTACAGAGTTCTAGTAAATTACGAAACAAGTTGAAACTACGTTATTCATATTATTTTTGAATTACCTTTGTATTTATATATTTTTGTTTTTGTAATTATCAAAAAAATTTAAAAAAATATCATTTTACAATTTTCCTGTAACTTATTATGGATCAGCTTTATGTCAAATACCGAGAATTAAATTGTCGAAAATAGTTGAAAATTATTTTGTGCGGCGAGTATGATATTATTTATATCAATAGATAAATATTTATTAAATTAATAATTTATTTTCAAAATCTGCGTAATACACCGGTGTAAAATTAATTAATTATATAAAATCAATTAAATTCCATAATAAGAATCTTAGAATTATATAAAATTTATTAAATCCCTAATTGAGACACGTGAATTATATAAAACTTTAAAATTTAATAAAATCCGTACTCGGACACCCCGTAAATTGCTGTACTTAAGCCTTGAGGTACAGAATAACAAATAGCTTTCTGATTTATTATACCCAATAAAGGAAAAATAATATTACTTGTAGACCCATTATGACAAACGAAAAAAGGTTAAGTATTTAAGCGATAGTATTTAACTAGAATTTGACCGGCTCTGCGTTGCGGGACAAATTTATATTCAGTAATTTTTAAATTAATTTATAAGATATTAGATAAAAGTGGAAATATAAAAGAGTTATATATTTTTATTAATAATCACTTCTATTAACCATGCTATATCATTAATTCATTCTCATAATAAAAAATTTAGATGTTGGGTTTTAATTATTTGTATATAAATGAGTTCCGTTCTTAGAACAAAAAGTTATTGACGACGAATTTTAATTATTTGTGGAGAGAAAGAAACTAAATTACAAAGAAAGAAAAAATACATTCATAATATAATATAATTATTATTTTTAATATGTTAATAATAAAAAATCATAATTTAAAATGTAGTTTAGTGGGAAAATAAAATTACCCTAATTGATTAGATTTTTTAAATTTCAATTTTTTTTAGTTAAACAATAATCAATCATAACTTTTATAATAAATTAGTAAAACATATAAAAATAGTATAATTTGGAAAAAAAAATTATACTGACTAATTTCATATTTTAAATAATTTTTATATATAAATCTATTAAAAAATAATATATATATATATATATATATATATATATATATATATATATATAAGTTTATTAAAAAAAAAAAAAAAAAAAAGAAAATACCAATTGGGGAGTGACATATCACCCGGAGACCTGCAGGTCTCCTATAATAGTAAGAAATAGATTTCAATATCCTTGCTACTAAACATTTATGTAATTGAATATGAGTTTGGTCAATAACACTTAATTAAAGTAATTAATGTTGTAGGTATTCATTATTATGCAAATTATATTTGACTTTGATAGTGGAAACTAAACATCCATAAAATCGAGGCAAATGGAAAGATTTTTTTGTGAGGAGAAGAGTAGGTGTTTTGAAAATGGATCGGACCGGCCGGTCTGACCGGGTTTCACTGGGAATCGGTCCCGAATTCGATTTCTTATTTAGTACGGGTGGCAAATGTTTCGGTGCCACCCGGCAAGGACTGATATTTTAAAAACGGTTCTAACAGTCGGACCAATGAACTAGTTATTGATCCAATTCGATGTCCGGTCCGGTTTTTCAAAACATTGAGAAGAGTTCTCATTCTATTTCTTACACATCTATAATAAAACTAAAGTAAATGACTGCGGTGTCGTGAGACACCATGCCCCCACACCCTGTATTTACATCAATTGATTTAACCCATTACTTATCCTTTACCATGATCTAATGGTTATAATTAAGTGAAAAATGATATAGTCACGACACCGTAAAATCTCCCAAAACTAAAACATCTTTAATTAATACTACTTTGGTAAACTAATAAACTCTCCAATGATAATTTTTCGAGAAGAACCTTATGTAAAATCCCTCAATTCTTTTAATACCGTAAAATAACAATCCATCAATACTATGAACATAACTTGGACCATTTTCTGTACAACCTGTTTTGCATGTAATTGTGTGTGTTTTGTCTAGTGTTTTTAATTAAGATTTTATGTTAATTTTAGTAGTTTTTAGTTGAGTTTCGTTAGGTTTTACGTTTATTTTCTCGTTTTATTGTTTTTTCGTGTTTCTTGTTAATTTTATATTTAATGTGGTTAAATGGTCCGGTTAGCTTGAGGTTTGTGGTAAATCATGGTTTTTTATGCTTTAAATTCACATTTTATAGGTGGAGGCATCGAGGCCCGAAAATCGAACCGAGTCGGCCCGAACCGAGCACTCCCGCGCACAGCTGCCGAGAGCTGCCGCAGCTGCCGAGCGTGTCCGCCCAGGCCTGCCGAGAGCTGCCGGTAGCTGCCGAGCGTGTCCGCAGGCCGGCCGCCGCAGCTGCCGAGCCGTGTCCGCCCAGGCCTGCCGACGCTGGCCGACATCTGCCGAGCGTGTCCGCCCAGGCCTGCCGACGCTGGCCGACAGCTGCCGAGCGTGTCCGCTCAGGCCTGCCGACGCTGGCCGAGAGCTGCCGAGCGCTGTCGATCGACTGCCGAGGGCTGGCTCGACTGCTTTCCAGTGAGTGGCCATCCTGCCGAGAGCAGTCGATCGACTGCCGAGCCAGTCGATCGACTGAGCGCATGCCTGCCGAGAGCTGCCGAGTCCTGCCGCAAGCCCCTGCCGATAGCTGCCGACCACGACCGAGCCAGCCCGCCCAGCGACCGAGCCATCTCGCCCATCTCCGAGCCACCTTGCAATTTTGCCGAGCCAATCGAGCCTAACTCGACCCAAATGGTCTATTTTGACCATTTTGGGTCAAATTTGGTCAATGCATGGAAATTCAAGCTCATATGTCATAATTGACCCATTTACCCCTAATTAAATTGTATAAATAGAACCTCTCTTTCATTTTGTAAAACACCTCCTCCCAACCCAAGCTTGGGTTTGGGACTTAATTTCTCTCTCTAGATTTAATTTTCAAGCTTTGCCTTGGATTTGTAAGCTCAAGAAGGATTCAATTACTCCCTTAGATCTTTAATTTCTTGCAATTTCAATCAAACTTTTGGATTCTCTCTTTAATTCTAGTAAGCTTTCTTTTAATTTCTTACTTTGTTCTTCATTTGTTTTATGCTTTTTGCCTTAGGTATTAGAATTTGTGCTTGATCTTGTGAATCATCCATGGAATCTAGTTGAGTGACACAATTAAATCATAGATTGAGGCCTAGATCGTTTAATTTCACGTTATTACATGTTTCATGCATTTTTCTTCATTTCATGCCTTTTGTCTTAGCACCTTGAATTCATGATGAAACTTATGAATTGGATATAGAATCTAGATGAGTGACACATCTAGACCATAGATCGACTCTTGGATCGTCTTGTTTTTGAGATTTTGCTATGCTTTATTTGCAATTTTATTTTTGTGCATAGTTTTAGGTTTAATCTTAGATCTACTCTTTATTGCTTGTTATTTTCTTTAAGGTTTTAAACTTTCATGTCAAATTTCAATGCTCTTTCCATCTATGCTTTCAATTTTAGTTAATTTGCTTTATTTAGGATTTTATGCATAGTTGTACCTTTTGCATGCATGCTTGTACTTGGTGAAACAATGCATTTTCTTACTTATTTCCATTATTGCTTTGCATTTTCTATTTGAGGCATACGACGAGGCATTCTACCCACTTGCATTTCAATTTATAGGATAGTTTAGCTATTTTATTTCCTTTATTTTCATTTTCTATTATTTTTCCAAGTTTGAAACACATTGAATCTTTCAATTGAATCGAATTCCGATAATACCAAGTCATGAACCCGTTGATTCATTTCAACACCACAAAAACAATAACAACAACTTACAGATTTATATTATTGTTTTGTACAGTAAATTTATATATTAATTAAATAACTATGTGTGCAAGAGAAAGACGGTGGATTCAAATAACTGTGTTTAATGATGAATTTCATATCCAATAAAAATGAATTAAAAGTTGATAGTGGATTGATTTAGAATTTATTAATTTGAGTTTTAGACAATCATGTGAGTGAATTTGACTATGAAGTTAAAGAGTGAGATTTTCAAAACTTTCATTTTGGAAAATGAAAAGGTTAAAAATAGAGTGAATATTGATAAATTTTTTTGAAAGAATAATGTAAATTTGGGATGGTGAATGAATTGAGATGAAAATGTAATAATTGAAATTAATTTAATATAGAAAATATAAAATAATGATTATAATTTTGTAATAGTTAAGAGTTAC
This sequence comes from Phtheirospermum japonicum, assembly GCA_014905375.1. Classification (NCBI taxonomy): domain Eukaryota; kingdom Viridiplantae; phylum Streptophyta; class Magnoliopsida; order Lamiales; family Orobanchaceae; genus Phtheirospermum; species Phtheirospermum japonicum. The sequence continues at coordinate 685,726 of BMAC01000429.1, read as the reverse complement.
TCCCTCCGTCCCACAAAGATAATCCATTATTTCATTTTTGTTCGTCCCAAAAAGATAGTCCACTTATCATATTTAACATATCATTATATTTTTATTTCCACACATACCCTTAATTATTGAAATACTAGTTTTTTACATAGTAAATTGAAAATTAATGATTACAATGCAAAGTCTTGCTATTCCAATAACAAATATACTAATTCCAACACTGATTTTTATGAGTATTAATTGACATTAAAAAATTTAAGAAGGGTGTAATTGTAAAACACTAAATAAATTAATGACTTAACTATATAAACTACTAATTTTTTAATTTGCGTGAAACCAACCGTAAGACCATCAAATTGGGACGGAGGGAGTATGTAACTGAGATAATATTAAAATTAATAAGAAATTGTGTAATACTAAATAGTAATTAAATTCTTTATATCAAAAAAATGAACTGAAATGATTTGTGAAATAATATTTGAGAGTGAGCGAAAGGAACAAGATTTTATTCGACTGCGATTAAACCCGAACTTTTCACGGGATATTTGTTAAGATGGCCGTGGCCAAATCATAGAGACTTGAATAGAAAACCAGCAACCGAGCCGTCACTCACAAGTGTTTAAATAGATATGTTTTATTTTGAAAATCTTGAAAATTAGAGAAAACTGTGATTCTGTTTAAGGATAATAATATATTTTAAGAGTATAGATGAATAAGAGATGTAATTATAATCATTATTATTGAAAAGTAAAACAATAATATGTAGTTACAATTATGTGAGTGAAAGTTTAGTAAGATTTATGAAAATATGTGTAATAGTGATTGGTTATTTGAGTAATTTAAAAATAAATAGATTGAAATGATTGGTGATAGGAACCATTGAAAATAAATTAAAAATATAGGTGATATATGGATGTATTTTAATTCTGTTTTTCAATTTATAATGAACAAAGTTCTGGTTAAGAGTTTATAAGTTGTTCTGGTTAAGAGTTTATAAGTTTTCGTGTAAAAATTAAGATTAGGTTTAAATATATAGTTTTGAAATACATTTTTTTTATTATATAATAATTTGAAAGTTGATAGTGGTAGAGTTCACTGTTAATAGTTTAATTAGAATGTACAATATAATATTAATAAAATTGTAGATGGTGGGTTCGATTCGATATATATAATTTAGGAAATTTCTTCAGTGCTACCCAATTTATCATACTCGTGCATTTTAAGTCATTAGATCATTCAACTACATAAAAACTGAAATAATTTAACGGTTAAAAATGCATGAGTACGGTAAAGTGGGGCACTGTAGAACTCCCCTATAATTTAACAATAGTAATATTTTAACTAATTTCTGATAATAATTGTGAGTCACACATCCTTAAAAGAAGAAGAAGATGTAATTGATAGACATAAAATGAAAGATATAAAAATAAAAAAATTTTAAAAATGATAATTTTCAATAAAAAATTATAAATAAATTGTGATAGTTAAAAATTAGAAATTGTGAGATGTGAATACTTCATTACGCACCCACAATTTTTGAATATTAAAAAAAGAAAATCTCAAATTAAACATGGCCAATTTTTATCATGAAAAGTGATTTCACATCGATTGAGTTTTCATTTTTTATTTATATATTCTTAATCAAGACCAATTTTGGGCTTGAACTGGGTAGAGATAGCGTGACAATAGTGTCTCCAACAACAACAACAACAACAACAACAACAACAATAATAATAATAATAATAATAATAATTTCCATTATATATTTATGCAAAATTCTTTTATCATATGTGTTTGCTTCTCATGCTTCGTTAGTTTTGGAAAAATTTTTGGTGCTTCCGTGTCATCCGAGCTTAATATTAACCTAATTTAATATTTATCTTTTTTATATATTTACCTACTTTAATACTTTCCTAATATTATATTTTGCTTAATTCAATAATTTTCTTTTATTACATCTTACCTATTATAATATTTTCTTTAACATATTTTGTCCAATTCAATATCTTACTTTTATTCTTCTGATATAAAAATATAAAAAACTTATATCTAATTAGAAAAAATCTATATAAGTTGAATTAATTTTTATTTACAATAAAAGTTGAAATAATTTTATTATAATTCTAAATATTTTTTTTTTAAATATGAGTTATATA
>BMAC01000429.1:624589-683572 GCA_014905375.1 Phtheirospermum japonicum | reverse complement strand
AAATTAATGATAATTATGGAGAGAAAAAAATGAATTTAAGGTTGGTGCTTGATATTGCAGAATGTGAATCCAAGGACCTAAAAAAAGAAAGTAAAATAATATTACATATACTACAAGTTAGATGCACAATTTTTTTTTTAAATAGAATTATCAGTGTCTTATAAATTCTAATTTTTTATATCACATCTTCACATTTAACACGCGGGTGTTGTATATTTTATATTTCTTCAAACTCAATTTTATATGGGTTTCCCGTCAAGTTTAAGGTATTTTGATATGCTTTACAACTAATTTTGTGACTTAATGTAAGAAAAACTTGAAGATTCTCTATTCTGAAAATCAGTCTTACTGTGATTAGAACAAACAATGTTCTTGATATATCACTACTAATTTCGTGACTCACGGTAAAAAACTTGCGAAATTCTTAATTTTGAAAACTAGTCATACTGTAATTAGAATAAGTAATGTTTTGATTTGTGTGTAAAAATTATTTATTGTTAAAACAAAACAAAGAATGTTACGATTTGTATGTGTCATTTTCAATATTATTCTTTTGGTATTTTTAATGAATATTACTCTTTCCAAATCCCGTATAATATGCGTGTGTCTGTTTCGCATGCTTCGTTTGACAAATAAAAAGTTTTGGTGTTTTGGTTTCTTAGGTTTCATCCGAGCCTAATATCTAATTAATTTAATATTTTCTATTTATTTAATCTCACCTAATTTAATCTTTTCATTTTATTATATTTTGCCCAATTTATTTTTTTTTTTGTTATATTTTGTCTGATTCAATATTTTTCTTTTATTCTTTTAATATAAAAATACAAATAAGTCATATAAATTAGTATAAAAGATCTAAGTTAGTTATTTTAATTAAAATATAAATACATAAGATATAATCTTAAGTAAAAAATTATTATGAAATTATTAAATAAGTAGTGTTTATAATAAATATTAATATAATTTTAATTTTGTAATTTTAAATATTCTATGTAGGTAAATTAAGATTTAATTGAAATAATCTAAGTATGTAACTAAATATTGGTAATGAATTCAATCTAACATAAAAACATAAAATTATATAATAATAATAATAATTTTAATAATAATTATTATTATTAAATATTGATTAGATATCGGTACAATTCGACACGAGTTGAGAGTATGACATCCGTTTAGATTTTCAAAGTATGTAAGTAATATTATTAACGAATTTAATCTAAACATTTAAATACAAAATAACGTAATAATAATTAATAAGTAGAGATTAGGCAAGGGTTTAGAATGTGACTTCTTTTGAATTTTTATAATTATGTAAATAAAATTATTAACAAATTGAATCTAAACATGAAAATAAAATTATAGTAATTATAATAATTAATAAATAAATTAGACATGTACAAGGCAAGGGTTAAGAATACATCATTTTAATTTCTCATTTTACATAAAAATTTGTAAAAGTTGAAATAATTTTATTATAATTCTAAATATTTATTTAAGAAAAATATGAGTTATATAAAGTTATTACAAAAGAAAAATAAATATAAAAATATAAACTTGATTTTTTTTATCTAATCCCAATATAATAAATTAAAAATAATATTATAAATATATATGAAAAACTATTGTTACACCAAATAAAAAACAAAAACAACGTGAAATAAAAAAGATAACATAATAATAATATTAATACTAATGATAAATTATTATGCCTAAAAAAATAAATATTAAATATATTATATATTTTTTTTAATCTAATTCAAATATAATGCATTGATACATATTATTTATTTGCACGAACAAATTAGTTGTATATTATATATTTTTTCAAACTCAATTTTATACGGGTTTCTCCATAAAGTTTAAGGTATTTTGATATGCTTTACGAACTAATTTCGTGACTTAATGTAAAAAAAAAAAAAACTTGAAAATTCTCTATTCTGAAAATCAGTCTTACTGTGATTAGAACAAATAATGTTCTTGATATATCACAACTAATTTTGTGACTCATGTTAAAAATTTGCAAAATTCTTAATTCTGAAAACTAGTCTTACTGTAATTAGAACAAGTAATGTTTTGAATTGTGTTTAAGAATTATTTATTGTGAAAACAAAACAAAGAATGTTACGATTTGTATGTACCATTTTCAATATTATTCTTTTGGTATTTTTAATGAATATTACTCTTTCCAAATCCCGCATAATATGCGTGTGTCTATTTCGTATGCTTAGTTTGTCAAATAAAAAGTTTTCATATTTCGGTTGCTTAGGTTTCATCCGAGCCTAATATATACTTAATTTAATATTTTCCTTTTATAATATCTCACCTAATTTAATTTTTTTATTTTATTATATTTTGCTCAATTTAATATTTTTCTTTTATTATATTTTGTCTAATTCAATATTTTTCTTTTATTCTCCTAATATAAAAATATAAGTAAGACACATAAGATTAGTAGAAACGATCTAAGTTAGTTATTTTAATTAAAATATAAATACATAAGATATAATTTTAAATAAAAAAATTTATTATGAATTATTAAATAAGTAGTGTTTATAATAAATACCAATATAATTTTAATTTTGTAATTTTAAATATTCTATACAGGTAAATTAAGATTTATTTGAAATAATCTAAGTATGTAACTAAATATTGATAATGAATTCAATCTAACATAAAATTATATAATACTAATACTAATACTACTAATAATAATTATTATTATCAAATATTGATTAGACATCGGTACAATGCGACACTAGTTGAGAGTATGATATTCGTTTAGGTTTTCAAAGTATGTAAGTAATATTATTAACGAATTTAATCTAAATATAAAATACAAAATAACGTAATAATAATTAATAAGTAGAGACTAGGCACGAGTTTAGAATGTGACTTTTTTGAATTTTTATAAGTATGTAAATAAAATTACTAACGAATTGAATCTAAGCATGAAAATAAAATTTTAATAATTATAATAATTAATAAATAAAGTAAACATGTACAAGGCAAGGGTTGTGAATATATCATTTGAATTTCTCATTTTACATAAAATTTTGTAATTATTACAAATATATTTTATATTTATTTTTTGATAATCCCCTTGTAATACACAGGTATTAAACTAGTAATAATAATAGAATATTAAAGGAATCAGTTGCTACAAATAAACACTCAATTTAAATTAATTATGTACACAATAACAAATAGATGTCTGATTTAGTATAACCCATAAAAAGGGAAAATAATACAATTGGTAGGTTAATTAATTCTCCACAGTCTTACTAAAATAAAATAAAGTTTCAAGTGATATTATTTCAATTTCAATATCCTTAATAATGTGTGCTACCAAACATTTAGGTAGTTGACTATGAATTTGGTGTATAACAGTTGTCATTTTTATTCCACGTGAGTGAGATCAGTACAGTTGTCTTAATTAAAGTAATTACTACTGTTGTAGGTAATACTTACTATTATTCAAAAATATATTTGACTTTATACTTGGTAAACAATAAGCTCTCTAAATGTAGATCCTCGGTCCCTTTAATATCATACAAATAATAATTCATCAAAACTATAAACGTAACTAGGACAATTTCGGTAGAATTTATATTTTATATATATTAAATTCAATGATAACACAAATTAGTAGAATACAACAATTTTTATGCAATTAAGATTTATAATTTTACTATTCCTTGCCACGCCTGTTTGGGCCTATCGAATTTACATCTATTTAGCATGAGATGATCGGTCATGTGGGTGGCCCCAATTGTGGGACCCACAAATAAAGTCGTTGAATTGAATTCTCTATTTTCTACATTTCAACATCTAACAACATATACATTATGGAATAAATAAATAATAAATATTAACTGCTTAGTAGGATCAATTCTTACTCTCCAAAAGGAAATAAAAAATTACCAGTAGTAATTAATCATTAATCTGATTTATTTAATCATTGCATTAGTTTGTGTATAAATAATAAACCATGGATCTCGGCGTATAAGACAGAAAATCGTTGACATCATCAAAAACACTCTCTTCTTAAAAAATACATACATACGCGTGTTTCATTTGACTCTGTTTTCCTCTTTATTATAGTTCTCGTCTCTTCTGTTTTGGGCCGTCTCTTAAGGTACATTCTTAGATCTGTGCTTTACTTGTTTCACTCTTTTCTTACACGCTATATAATTTGTTTACAAACATTCTTTCTTACGTGTTCACGCATTATTATTTATACTATACGACTTACATCTGGACCTGCTTCTTTTTTTTTTTTTTTTTGCACTAATTTTTGTTTGTATTTTTCTTGTTGACATTGCTTGATCACATTAATAACATTCGAGAACCATTTTCTTGTAATTTATTTGTTGTCAGGTAATAAAATCATATTGTGAACTGGGTAGTGATCAATTTCTGCCAAAAGATGCAGTAACCCTTTTCTAGGGTGGCGCTGAAACCATCATCTTGCTCGGTATTTTATTTGATTCCTTCAATTTGTCTGGTCTATTTTGGTATTATTCTTGCAAAAATAGAAGTTAAAAAAACAATAATTTATTTCCTTGCCCTGTTTGTATCTTCAGGGGGGAAGAAATTTCGCCATGATCACCTTATATTTCTTCTAAAGGTGCTGCAAACTGGATTTTGGGACCAGTGGTTATTTAATTTCGATTTTTTTTTGGGAAAAAAACCCCTAGGTTGACCACTTGGGTTGCCAGTTGACCGCGAAATCAAATAGTAATTGGATTGGGTTTTTAGTTTTAAGGTGAAAAAAAAAATGATTGTGAGGAAAAACGTGGGGCGCGCATCGCCTTTTCTGTTGGTATTACTGTCTTTTGGTTTCTTTGTCGGGACGTATAATTTGTGTATTCTGGTGATTCACAAGTCGGGTCGGAGCGTTTCGGGCAATTCGTACGACCCGATCATTAGTAGGCCCGACGGGCTGAGTGCGGGAGGCGGTGGAAAGTTCCATGTCGCGTTAACGGCCACCGATGCGCCTTATAGCAAATGGCAATGCCGGATTATGTATTATTGGTACAAGAAAATGAAAGAAATGCCCGGGTCGGATATGGGGGGTTTTACTCGGGTTTTGCATTCGGGTAGCCCGGATGATTTGATGGATGAGATCCCTACTATGATTGTAGATCCTCTTCCAGACGGGCTTGATCGGGTGAGCTCTGAATATCTTTTAATTCTCAATTATTTCACTTGGAGCGTGCGTGTTTTTCGTTTTTTGTAATCATTATGCTCTACTGTTCTACTTGTAAATTTCTCATATCTTTAAAATTATGATAATACCCTGGAATTAGTAATGATCTGATCTAGATGTCATGCGATGAGCTCAATTAATGAATATATGGTCAAATATATCAGTTCATTTGATATTTAAACATTTTCATAATTTCTTGACGCGACTGTTTTTTCGTATGCTTTCTACAAATATTATATTTATATAAATCATTTTATTGACCTGACGTGCTGTGTTTAAAATGTTGGCCACAGGGTTACATCGTTTTAAATAGACCTTGGGCGTTTGTGCAGTGGCTTGAAAAGGCCGTAATTGAGGAAGAGTATGTTATATTCTCATTCTCGAGACTCAAATAGTCTTTCTCTCTCTATTCGTATGATTTAAATAAATTCATTGGTAATGTTATTGCTGATGCAGATACATTCTAATGGCCGAACCCGATCACGTATTTGTTAATCCGTTGCCGAATTTGGCTCATGGAGATAATCCGGCTGCATTTCCGTTTTTCTATATAAAACCATCCGAGCATGAGAAAATTGTGAGAAAATATTATCCTGAAGAAATGGGTCCGGTGACGAACGTTGACCCGATTGGCAATTCTCCGGTAATTATCAAGAAGGTACGGTTTTTTGTCTTCGATTTTAGATGTAGGGATAATTACAAAAACTAACCCTGAGGTTTGGCCAAATTACAATAAAACCCAGCTAATTATAGTATTTGATGATGTCACAGCAATTTTCGTCTGGTCAACTAACGGTTGGACCAAAATGTAAACAGAAGCAAACCCTAATTACAAATATTGTGATTGCTGCTTTTGTTAAGATATCTCTCTCAGTTAAACAAGTGAGAGAGGGAACAAAATGGAAATATTGCTAATGGTTTGGTGTAGTCTTTGACTTCATTTTAGGGGATGATTACAAAAAGTACCCTTGTGGTTCGACCTGAAAAAAAAACCCTTTGAAATTACAAAAAAAATAAAATTGACGTTTGATTTAGTGTTAAAACTAAGTTGCTAATTGTAATATTATTTTAAATATGAAGGGTGGTTTTGAAATGCTTTTTGCTTATGAAGGGATAACTGTAAGACAATAAAATCGCAGGGGTAACTTTTGTAATTTTGATTTTTTTTTTTGTAATTAGGTCAAACTTCGAGGGAACTTTTTGCAATTAACCCACATTTTGGTTTATAATTTTCTCATTCTTTTATTTTTCATTTCCCATTAAAATTGTTTACAGAGTTACTTATCATTTTTAATTTGAGAAGAGTAAAATGGTCTCCTGTCTAGTGAATCCTATAAATCGAGAAAGTCATCGTATAAACTAGCATTGCAATATGAAATCAAAAGTTTTGCCTCTGGGCAGAAACTTCTCATATTCTCATTATTTGACTCTGTCAGTTCCATTATGCCTAGTCTCTTTTCCTCGCATCTCTTTACATTAACATTGCTGTATGAATCTTATTGGTGCAGTCGATTTTGGAGAAAATCGCACCTACATGGATGAATGTGTCCTTGCAGATGAAAGATGACCCAGAGACCGATAAGGCCTTTGGCTGGGTTCTAGAAATGTATGTGCGATTTTAATCAAGTTACGCATGGATTATTTTTTCTGCTGAAGTTTGAGGGTCTTTTTTTTTTTGCTCTCTTTTTCTCCATATGATAGGTATGGTTACGCAGTTGCATCGGCTTTGCACGGAGTGCGGCATATTCTTCGTGATGACTTCATGCTACAGGTCTGCATGATTTTTGTCAATAATGACTGTATTTTTCTTATTACGTCATCTTATTTGCCAATTTGATTGTTAATCTTTGTTCTGTTTAGCCTCCATGGGATTTGGAAGTTGGCAAGAAGTTCATCATTCATTATACGTACGGATGTGATTACAACATGAAGGTCAAAATGATTTCTACTGTTTCTTGAAAATGATTTGTATTGGAATTTATATTCTGCATTTTCTTGAAATAGGGAATAAATATGTAATCTTTAATGTTCCTTTTATTTTCAGTTTTTTCTAAATAAAGATGCTGATGATGCTATTTGAAAAAAATAACAGGGAGAATTAACTTACGGTAAGATTGGAGAATGGAGATTCGACAAGAGATCTCACCTTCGTGGCCCCCCGCCTAGAAACCTGTCTCTACCTCCTCCAGGTGTTCCTGAAAGTGTGGTATGTTTTCTAATTACCATCTCTTTTGTTTGGTAAATTTTTTTTTTCCTAATCTAGTATTTATATTCCTCACTTGGTTGATTGTCTTTAATATGGTTATTTTTCTAATAGTAGAAAAGAAATCACATGTATAATAGTATAAGCTAAGTTTATAAATGGGAAAAAAAAATCACCAATTTAAATGCTTCCAACAAATAATCGATAGATTGTGCCCTTTCAAACCACCACCACCACGTTTTGCTTCAAAATTTAATTAATTTTCCCCTATCTAATAACCATGTTTCTTCTAATTATGAGACAAAATTGATGAATCTTTGGAGCCGTAGCAACATATTCATTATTGTTAATGTCTATCGAAAGCGTTGATTACAACTTTATATCTTATACCAATCACAGTTCACAAATCAAATAAAGATTTTAGAATTGAGAATTTAATTTGTTCAAGATATGAAGCAAGGAAGTTAACGATATTGGAAGAAATACATTAGTGATTTTTTTTAACGAGTCTCTCTGCATTTTTTCAAAGATTAAATGAAAATGAAATTAGCTAAAGTTTTATTTGAGAACATGTGACCGTGTCTGCAGGTGAGGCTTGTGAAAGCGGTAAATGAGGCAACTGCAAACATTCCTAACTGGGAATCACCGTAGATATAACATTGATGCTTTCGTTTGGATCATTTGCGAGTTTTGAAGATCTGATGTACAACAAACAATTTTATTCCAGAGTTCGTCGTTTTATGCGGCCTTTCGTAATGGTAGAAGAAAAAACACAAGAATATGGAGTCATGCAAAAACTATACACAATAGAAGAAAGATATGGGCTTTTTTTGTCAAAGGTCTCGATCCTTTTTTTGACGCCTCTAACATCGATACAATAGAATTTGGTGCTAATATATTCCTGTATTGATTTTGTTTTTTGGTCCTCTGCTTGCTTGAAAGCGTTGAAACTCAACTCTTGTGCACAGGTAATGTAACATTTACAAGTTTTTAAGATTTGAAATCAAGATCTTGAGTGGATTTAGTGATTTTTCTGCTGTTACTTGTAGTGCATGTAGTTAGTTTGAATGTACTTAACTTTTTAAGGAATAAGTACTAAAACTTATTTTTAAATTATTACACAAAACCCCAAATTGTGAACAAGGTTGGATATATTTTATTATCATTCATCTTTTGCCCAGTAACATATTGTACACCTTGGTTTTACACTTGAATAGATTACGCTAAACGCAGCTCTGTTACTGCGCCAAAAAAACGAGGCTTCTTATTCTATGTTCTTGTAGAGAGAGAGGGTCTCATCTTCACAATCTGTTCTTCATCAACACCCATCTTTTTAGCCGCAAAACCCGCTTCCAAGAACCCTTTCATGGCACTCTCCATGTACTCTTTCCCTTGCCTGACGGTCATGTCCTTGCCGATCTTTGAAGGGTAACTTGTCAGTATATCTTCTCCTTTGAGAACAGCAGCAAGTTGTATCAGCTCTTGTTGAAACTCACTCACTTTTGCATCTTCATTTGCTTCTCCCTCTCTGATTTTAACTGGGTTTGGGAGTTGCTCTGTTTCAACAACATAGAAAATGAACACAAACAATGAACTTTAATATAACAACAGGTTATGTAAATAATACATGGATTATATTGTCTTAAAATTAACTACAAGAAGGTGAAAATGACCAACCAGGGCAATCAGTTCTAGGCTGACTGAGAATTTGAAGAATGCCATCAAATTTGCCTGCCCATTCCTCTCTCTTCGTAAGAGGAGGCGATGTCAGGTTGAAGATTTTCCTAACTGTGCCTGGGATCGAAGAATGCTCGTATTCCGATGTCGAACTTGGCGATCCGTTAGGGCCATGAACAACTGCAGGATTTTCAAACTCGATTTTTTAATGTTCTAATTTTCTATTCCACTTCTGCTTCCGTTATCCGGATAAATGACGTCTTTATTTCAATAAAACGTGTTATTTAATAAATCAAGAGATCATATTGTTTTGCCTTTTTGCTTAAGGCTTTCTACTGTTTCTTTACTTTATTCTTGAGGGCCACTTTCTACTTTCCATGATCAAAAACCAACACATAATTATGTGCCCTCAATTTTCAAACTTCAACCACCGCATTTAACACGAGGTGGTTGAATGATACAGGGCAATTTTTTGTCCATGTTTCCATTGTCCTAAAGGTATGTGTGAAATGGACCAAATTGAGGCTTGACCAAGCTTCAATTAAAAAAGAAAAGAATTTGACACATGATCATGCAAAGTTTAATCATGCACTCAAATGATACTAGTAAGAAATTTTATTTTACAGATTCATATGACATTGATTCTATTTTAACCGTTAAAGTTATATCATTCAAGGATCAACAATATCAAGAATATGTGTAATTAATTAGCTTCTTACTTACCAGTGCCCTTCTGAATCCATGGAGACACCACAATAGTAGGAACCCTCACTCCCAATCTATCAAACTTGAAAAAAAAAGGGTCGGGCCCCACCACGTCATCCGGGCTCGGCACCCCACGATTCGGCGTCGGCACATGATCGTAGTAACCGCCGTGCTCGTCGTACGTGATCACCAAAAGGGTTTCGTTCCACTGCGGGCTGGCCCTCAGCGTCTCGTACACCTCCTTCACAAACATCTGCCCCTGGTACACGTCGTGCGACGGGTGATCGTCGTTGGCGGGCTCCAACTTAGAGTCCATGTACCGCTGCTCCACCACAGCGTAGCCCGGGAGCTTCCCATTCTTGGCGTCGCTCTTGAAAGAGAGGCCGTACGGGTGGAACTTTCCGATGTACTTGAGCTTCCGGAGGCTTTTGTAGAAGAGCGTGGCCGGAATGTTCTGGAAGTAAATTCCGAAGGATATTCCGGCATCGTCGAGATCGTCGAAGATGGTGCGTTGCGGGTAGCCCTTGGCGAGGAGGGCCGCCACGTTGGAGGTGGCGCCGTGGGAGGTGCCAGAGTGGACGTAGAGGCGGTTGGGCTGAGTCGAGGCCGGGACCGAGGCGAACCACCGGTCGAATACGGCGAATTCGGATACTAAGGTCTTGTAAACGGCTACCTGAAAAGTATATTTAAATTATTATTTAATTAAAGGGAAAAATCGTTAAGGACTGAATTCGTAATATCGAGAAGTTAAGTGGTTGAAATTGTCAAACCCCAAAAATTAGTGGACTAATATTGCAATGTAGGTCATGAAAATACACACACACAAAAAAAAAAAAAAGGTTCCCATTATTTTCAAAAAATGGGTTACTAACGTGTGTCAATAATGTCCAATGGATATTTTTGAAGGTGTGAAATTGACGTGCAAGGTAGTGCATGAGATTTGATTTGACATATCTAAACTCATTTATGATTATATTCACACTAACTTTAGAAGTTTGTGTATATATATGTCCAAGCAGGTGTAATAACAACCTGGTTTGTTTGTTTTTTTTCAATACTTTATTTGGTATATTTATATCATAAATAAATATCACGGTGGAAACACAAACACCAAATTAAAACTTAAAAGTTCAAAACAATCTACAAAAATTTAATACTAATTATGTACATATACAGAATGCAAAATTTTCTTCAAAACAGTAGGTATCAATCAATGTTGTAAAGTTGGCTATAAATTTTCTTCACAATACACAACACCACTAATCAGTATATATTACAATGTGCATTAACACACAAAAATAAAATAAATAATCTGCAGCTTTAGCAAAGTTGTAAAGTTGGCTATACCACACACACACACAGTAAAATAACATGAAAAGCAAAATCAAAACAAAATAAAAATCTTGATTAGTAAAGGTAATAATAATAAATCAGCAAAATTTTGTATCAGTCCAGTTATATCCCAATCAATCCATTCAAGTTCATGGAACACACACACATTCAGAGAGGAGAAAAAAAGAGAAAACCTTATCAGGTTGAAATCCATTCATGACACTTTGCGTCATGTTGGGGTCCATGGAGAAAGCCTGTTGGGCAAACCCATTCATGGGTGGCAGGCTAGCAGAGGTGTCATTCGACCCGAATATCTGTTCCCGGATTGCCTGGAATGAGTGACCCGGGTCAGGGTCCACATAGTGTGACTGATCGCTGAAGATGACCCGAGGCGAACCCGGGTCGGTTGAATTGATCCGGTTGGATTCGGACCCATCAACTCCGTTTATTTCCGGGTTGAGCTTCTTCATCCACCCGAGCATGTGGTCGAATGAGCGGTTCTCCATCACCAGCACCACCACCGTTTTTATTGGGCTGGCGGCGGCGCTGCCGGAGTGCTGGTGGCCGGAGAGTATGAGGAGGAGGAACAATAACACTGGTATGGTGGTTTTCGCCATTGTTGATTTTCTTTCTTTCTTTCTTTTTTTCCTGTCTGTCTGTGTAATTTAGCGAGCTGCAGCCCGTGAGGAGGGTGAAATGAGTTAACTTTATATATAAATTTATAGTTACCAGTGAGAGGTGTGAAATTGAGGGTGATGGCGTTGGCGTCCACGTTTCATGCCCTTTTTTGTCATTTTGCACTATCTGGAATGATATTTCCCCCACTTGATTTTTTAAAAAAGATTCTTTATTTAAAATTGTTCGGATCCGAATTTATGGGACTTTTGCAACGAATAAATAGGTAGAAGATCTGCGGAGTATTAGTACATGATATTTGTGTTTCTTATTCATCAATATAGTGTATGAATTGATGATTTACAAGTGTGCCCCGAATATGTGTTTAATGGGTGAATTGATTGGTAATATTGTGAGATCTTTGATCATGAGGTTTAAGTTCGAATCCTCACCTAAATACCGCTATATATCAATAGAATAACAATGAATATTTAAGTTGCCAATTTTAATTTTGTTTGGTTAGATAATGTCTAAATATTGATGGTAAATAAACAAATCATTTTTAAGTAATGTATTCTAACTAATTTGATGCGTTTAAAATAAATAAATGCTATTTTTGGATACAATAATGAGGAAACACGAAAAAACTTTTAGGTATTATTAAATAAATATTATAAATTTAATTCGAAATTGGTAAATGGTACACATCAAAAAATATTACAAAATTGCATCGGGACGCCACTCAGAGTCCCGGAATGTTTCTGCAAAACGAAAAGTTGCAAAAAAAAATATATTTACGTAATCGCTTGAATAAAGGAGCTATAAAATACATGTTATGATAACACTTTGATGACAAATTTTTTTTTTTTTTTATGATTAAAGATAGACAACTATTTTAGGATGATAAAAGATAGACAACTATGGTTTATCTCCTAAAGCGGTATTATCTAAAATATCTATTATTGTTATCTATATTTCTTTGACAAATAACCATAACATTTTCCTCTAAAATAAAAAAAATAGTTGAAATTATGGAGAAAGAATATAGATATAGATAATTTTAGGAGATGAACTGTAATTGTCTATTTTTAATCGTTAAATAAATAATTTTATCATCCTATTATTATATAAACTTGTCTAAATAAATATATAATTTGATACAAAATTAATATTAAAATAAATTGACCAGTAACATGAGATCCACTATTATTATATAAACTTGTCTAAATAAATATATAATTTGATACAAAATTAATATTAAAATAAATTGACCAGTAACATGAGATCCAAACCGCGTATTGCTGTGTTCATCTGGAAACACTATCTTTAGTGAGTTAAATTTTGATTAATAATCCAATATTTTCAGCTTCAGAATATTCGGATAAATTGTGTAAATATTCGAATTAAATTTTTGAACACATTAAAAATTAAACATTAAATATGTGTTCAAACTGTCAACATTAACACAATATTCGAAAACTTTCATCTGAACACCTTACAACTGTGCCAATTTCGTCCCAAAATAATAACCTTTAAGCCATATGCAACAGCCGTCAGTGGCAGTAACGGAGCCCAGCAGGGGAGGGTCCCATTCCCTCAACTTCAAATGTTTCGAAATAATATATGAAAATAAATATAATTCCCCAAAATCGCAAATTATACACACACATTCCGTCCCTTGCCGCCGCCAAATCATACACATTACACCGAAGTCCCAAGAAAAGACGCAAATAATCGCCAAGTCAGGACATATTAAAACCTCTATCTATCTCATTTATAAGGTTAACCACAATCATAAACAAGACCCTATACTAAACGATGACAATCCCAAGACCCTTCTAATAGTCTATGCTACAAGGCGAAATCTTCTTCTTCGAATCGCCTTCAGGATACGCGCTTAAGGAACTATTTCCAGCCCAACCGGTTCAAAATTTCAAAGCAACATATTCCATTTTGTAAGAGAGGACATTTAGATAGAAAATCCCTATACCGAGTGTAATAATCCACAAGACCTATCAGAACTTAAAAATATCGAAATCACCATATGTAATTTAACAATAGAAACCTACGGCTTCCAAAGGTTAAACTGCAAATTGTAAAATTTCACACTAAGAGCATGTTTGCTCTAAGACTCAAAATTGTGGATCGGATTCTGAATTCCAATAACCTTCTAGGATTCAAAATTTCAAATTCTGACTTAATTTGCTATCTATCAATACCCAAGATGTGGAATACCAGGATTCAGAATCCTAACCAATCCTGATCCAAACATCCCCCAACATTCTAAGATTTCAAGCGCAATTGAAACGGTCAAGAGTAAAGATAGTCTTAAGCTCATGTTACCAATAAGGGGACCATCAAACGCGAAAGCATTAGACAAAAAACATAGAAACTCGCTATTTACACTATTTACATGACTGTCAGTCCATTATGTCCGGGATCCAGGATACAAATCAACAAGTATCATACGATCAAGTACTTGTTTGATACAAATGTGATCAGATTTCATTGCTCCTCTTTAATCCTAATCTTACCCGCTTTCATTATGCCGAATCATCAAGTCTTCGCAAAGTTCCATCCTTTCAGTTTGAAATTATTCATCCATGCAGATGGAAAAAACATCTCTCCCGAGCGCAGCTTCACAAGATTCTGTCTGTAAGGTATCAATATGTTTCTAAGACCTGCATTTTCCCAAATAAACTAAGCATTCAATCAAAACACACAAAATGTGATAAAAGTGAGGATATATGCATGATTACCTGAAATGCACATAAACTTGTACAGGCTGGCAACCTGAGGATCACCTCTCGTGCTCATGTGCGGCCTCTCCAAGCACTCTAAAAAAGCTAAGTCGGCCTTGAGAAGCTCGGCCTGGTCGTGAGTGTCGTATCCGATATCATGGCAATAGCAGCAGAAATCCAACCAATCGATAGGGCGTTTGTCCCAGACGAGGGACCCGTTGTCTTTCCCACTCGACCAGTTAGGCCCGCAGTAATGCCCGTATCGTGGGAATAACTGAGATAGAAAGCCTCTCGGGCCCGTATGCCAGGGAACCTTGGAAACGTATGGTCTGAAGCGTACAGATGAGTACTGAGTGAGAGAGTCAGTGCTTTCGCGAGGCTGTGCGCGTTTCTTTAGCTTTTTGTTAAGAGTTGTTGGCAACTGGATTTTATCCCGGGCCCTCGTGGCCCAAGGGATAAATGAAAAAAGGGACCATTTCAAGAATTGAGCGTGGGCGATGGCCTTCTCTGCGGGGGCCTCCAAGAGGGTGCTGGACGACATGACGGACGATGTTATATCCTTGTTTGGAGGATGATGGACTCCAAACCAAGGGATATATCTGTGAAATTGAAGGCTCATCTCCGGATATCAATGGCTTCAACTGCTTACTCCGTGGACCAGAAATACTGCAATAAAGAAATGCTTTGTATTAACAAGAGGTTTTCATGAATAAGGTAGCGTAAGGTGATTATTCTGTAAATTAAAACTTAATGGAAAGCAGATACAAGACATTCAGTGTTTTTTATGGGCTCGAATGTCGAAACCATATCAAAAACTCAGAAAATGATGTGAAGTTCAACATTTAGAGTTTTTTTTTTTTTTTTCCAACATTCCTTGAGACTCTCCATATCAGCAGTTGTAGACCCATAGACTGAGATATACAATAATTTTGGCTGCTATCTGGGGTAAGTTTGTAAGGTGATGTAAAATAAGATCAGCTGAGTCGATGAACCTATATCTTGTTACTAGGACATGTTTATCATTAGCAATCAAGTTTTTGATGTTTTACATCCTTTAGTTTATTTATAAGCACGAGATGGTCTTTAATTTAAGTAATATATAGTAGTCATCAGACCAAATTTGAGAAATACAAGTTCGGATTATTCCAGCTCAGGGCCTTATACTAAAAGTCGGCAATACACAAGTTATTTGTAAGATGATATTTCATCTTCTCCGCCTTGGTCTCACATTTGATCATTACATCTGTAATAACTATTAACACCCTATTTCTGAACACCCACAGCTTCAGAACTGAGCATCAGTGTTCGCCTTCCTACTTTGTGTCTTACAGAAAAAATCCTTTTTAACCCTAAATTAGCAGAAACACAGACTAGAGACACAAACAAACCCGCAAATTCATCGCATATCCGCATAATTGACGCATTATAGTGCGTAGAAAGCAGTAATTCCACCACTGAAGATGCTAAACTTTCACACCTTCAAAAAAATAAATAAAAATAACTCGAGATTCACAGTTCTTCAAGCACCAAACGTTCTGGAAAATCATTTCCCAAATTAAACTTAATTCACACGAAACAAGCAGCAGAATTCATGCCCTTACTCCAATAGGATGATAGGTAAGCAGCAAAACCACAAGAGTTTCAAATAGGAGCACAGAGTGAAAAAGTTAAAATTACCCCAACTTTAGTGTTGCTTAAAAGACTCTTCGTCAACCCTCAGCGTCGCCGAGTCTGAACAGCCGAACCAACTGTGTGTGTCTGTGTGAGTGAGAGAGAGAAAGAAACAATCTGGAAACTGCGAGGAGAAATTCATATGTTTAGTGCCCATAAACAGTCTATTTCGACCACAGCAATGGCGGGCCCACCCATTTATCGGGGATAAATTATTGCCTGTGAACGGTGTTCATGTAAAGTCCTTAACACGTGGCATTCGCACATTAGCTTGACCCCAGCATTTCTCCAAGGGCCACGAATCGAAATTATGTATGAATGTGTTTAATAAATATAATAAAATAAGGGGACTTTTCAATTTTATTGATTATACTCCTATTTCTAATAAACGCGAATGTTGGATGTGATATGATAATGACAAAAGAGAGGTGTCTTGAAATCATCATGCCTCTCGCTCCAATGTTTTAAAATTCGTATTGAAGATCGAATTGGATCGATAACTAATTTATTGGGTCATTAGTCTGACTTGAACTATTTTTAAAAAATCGAATATCAAATCAAGTTATTTTATATATGACAAATACTTGAGTAAGATCGGTTTCATAGTATGAGACCATTGTTTACCCAATCTTTCTGGCCCACCCATTAACCTGCCCCACCAAAATATTAATATAATGAAAATAGAAAAATAATGCATAAATAAAGTATCTGCTCTCTCTCCCACAGGCGTTGTTGTCGTCGCCCGCTGCTCCTGGGTCCGCCGCTTCGGAGGCATGGCATCAATGAAAACATCTCCGCCGGCGGCGGCCAATAAGGGCCTTAAGAAGAAGGTCTTGAAATCGCTGCCGAAACAGACGGTCGGAGAGGACGAGATGGCGGAGAAGCTCTCCGGCTGCGCCATCTTCCTGGCGGAGTTCGCCGCCGGAGACGAAATCCGCGTGCTGCCGCAGTGCGGCCACTCATTTCACGTCGACTGCATCGACACGTGACTTAAATCGCACTCGTCGTGTTCGTCTTGCCACCGTTATAAAAATTATCAACATATTTTTGTAATTATCAAAATACTGATTACATAAAGACTTTCAATTGTTGCTACAAGTATTCGGATTTGAGCATCGACGTTGTTTCTGTAATTCATCTTCGAATTTTTCAAAGTAAGATCCCAAAATTCAAGTTTCTATCATATTTAATTTTTAATTCTTTTTTATTTTTGAATTTTGTTTCTAGTTTCTGATTTGTTTATTGAGTATAAATTTTTGTATTATGATTTTTCTTCAGCGATTAATCGTGATTCTGTGGAGATGAACGATGGGAACCAATCATTGCAAAATTGCTTCAATGCAGAGGCGCCCGCAAGGTGTTTGATAAAACGCCTGAACGAAATTCCTCCAATTCTGATTTACGGAAATGCTTGCAATCGTCGCCTACAAGGTGTTTGATAAAACAATGCTTTTTAACTTTTGAATATTCATGACAGGTTTATTTCTAGTTGCCTATTCGATAATTTTCGCTATTGAGACTGCAAAAAGATTTAAATGGCTTCTCAGAAAATCAGATATGAGATCGTTTTATGGCATTAATATGTCTTTCGAAAAAGTCCCATTGTCTATGGACATTATGGTGATACTTTTACTGATGCTAGTTTTGTTATGGAACTTATTCGGAAGCTTAGTGGGAAAAGAGTTTGAAACTGATAGTAGTGAGGCCCAATTATTCTTAGCTTTCATTGTGGACCTTTGGGTATGTGGATTAGGTGGTTTTTTATCTCGTTTTAACGGGTGTGGCTTAGGATCTCAGGGGCTAGAAGAATATTTATATTATAGCTCGACTGTTCAATCTAGTGAATGCTCGGCAGGTCGATTACCGGGACCTCGAGAATTCAAAAAGTTCCTAGATATGGTCATTTGAATATGACAATGATCGAGAATCATTGTGAATAAAGAAACGCGATCTTATTGGTATCCATCCCTTGATTTCTTGTTATTTGGTTCTATTTAGAGAAATAAGCATATTCTTGGAGGATTAGTGTTTTGTACATATTTTTATGTGTTTTTGTGTGTCGTTTTGTGTGTTTTATTTACTTTTTCATCTATGTTTTTGTCTATATCCCGTTATTTAATCTATTGAGTCATTTTGTTTAATTTTGTGTGTTTTGTTCCCTTTTTTATGTTTTTTGCTAGTTTTTGGAGTCAAGATGGACCTACATTGTAACAGAGACCTGTTCGAGCTTGAAGCATGTTCAGAAGATTTGAAGACAATCGCACGATGCATCAAAGTAAATAAAAGGCGAGAAATTGCCTTTTGTTCAGATTTCGGCACAAACAGCAACTCCAGTTTCGAAAGACAACATACCATGTCCAATATTAATTGTGCCTAAAGCATCATCAAACCCAGTGCTTGGCTATTCGACTCTTAGTTTTTTTTTTGTTTTTTCTAAGAAAATTTCTTTATTTTATTTTGGGGATGTCAAAGATTTATGGTGATTTGTTAGTCATGAGTTTGATTTTGTGTGTGGTGGGGTATGTGTTTTTGTCATTCGCCAAATCTTTCGTTGTTAAGTACTACAAAATATCGTTAAAATATCACAAGTTTTTAATACATATTTTTACAATAAAGTATAGTTAAGTGACGTTTTTAACTCAAATTATTTGAGTATCACAAAATATTGTTAAAGTATCACAAATGATTGCTAAAGTATCACAAAATATTGTAAAATATGACAAGTTTTTTATACCTATTTTTGATTAAAGTATAGTTAAGTAATATTTTTAACTCAAGTTGTTTAAGTATCACAAGTTTTTTATACATATTTTTACAATAAAGCATAGTTAACTAATATTTTTAACTCAAGTTATTTGAGTATCACAAAATATTGTTAAAGTATTATTTTGCATGTAATTGTGGTATTTTTCTCGTGTTTCTGATTAGGGTTTAATGTTGTTTATATTAGTATTTTTGTCGATTAGTTAGTTTTCTAGATTGTTTTTTTTATTTTATTGTTTTTCGTGTTTCTAGTTGATTTTATATTTAATTGGGTTAAATGGCTTCAATTAATTTGAGGTTTGGTGAAATTCTTGAATTTTTATGTTCATAATCCTATTTTTATAGGGTAAGGCATTGAGAGCCAAAATTCTAACCTTGGTGCACGCCAAAATCCAAGCCAAACTTGACGCCAAGAGCATGGTCCAAAATGGGCAAATATTCTGGAATACTAGCCAAGGCACGCTAGGCGAAGCCAAAATTGACGCCAAGCCTTGGCGCACGCCAAAACCGACGCCAAAACTCGCGCGAAGCCCCCTTCCAGCGTCCTGCGCTTGCCAAACTGCACGCCAACATTGACGCCAAAGTAGGCGCCAAACCCCCTCCCAGTTGCCTGGCGCTTGCCAAACTGCAAGCCAAACTTGACGCCAAACCCCCTCCCAGCCTGTCGCACACAAAAACGCAAGCCAAACCTCACGCCAAAGGGTCATTTCTGGTCAAACTCTGGTCAAACTCGGGAATTTCAAGCCTCTAAGGTTATTTTGGACCATTTAAACCCAATGGAACCTATAGTATAAATAGCACACAACTCTCATTTTGTAAAATATCTCTCATTCCTCCCAACCCAAGCTTGAGTTTGGGATTAAGAATTCTCTCTCTAGTTCTTAGATTTAATTTTCAAGCAATTCCTTGGGTTTGTAAGCCTAAGAAGAATTCAAGTACTCCCTTGGATTTTTACTTTGTTTCAATTTAATATAAGCTTGTCTCTCGTTAATTCAAGTAAGTTTTCTTCAATTTCATGCTTTGTTCTTCAATTTTATGCATGTTCTTCAATTTTATGCTTTTTGCCTTAGCACCTTGATTTCTTGTTAGATCTTATGAATCGTCCATGGAATCTAGGTGAGTGACACGTCTAGATCATAGATCGAGTCATGGATCGTCTTTATTTTGAGTTTTTCATATGCTTTATTTTGAATTAAATCTCCATGCACTGTTTCATGCTAAATCTTAGATCTACTCTTTATTTCTTGTTATTTTTCAGAAAATTTTAAACTTTGACGTCAACTTTTCATGCTCTTTCAATTGGTGTTTTCAATTTTTGTCAATTTTCATTTTTCGAGATTTTATGATCATGCATGCATGGTTGTACTCTAGGTTGCTTTAGTTGTACTTGGTGAAACATTTCTTTCCATTACTTATTTTCATTCTTGCTTTGCACTTTCATTTCGAGGCATACGACAAGACATCCAACCAAATTGTAATTTTATTTCCTAGTGTAGTTTAGTTAGTTTAATTGCTTTTTTTTCATTTTCCTTTTATTTCTTCAAGTTACAAACACTTTGATTCCTCAATCGAATTGAATTATGATAATATCAAGCACAAATGAACCTTTGAATATATTCATCACCACTAAAACATACACTTCAAGTATCACAAATTATAACTGTAGTATTACAAAACATAGTTCGTTTGTATTTATATTTTATTTTTTTAAGTCTATATATATTTTATTGTAAGTATTACAAAGTGTTGTTAAAGTACCACAAAATATAACTATAGTATTACAAAACATAGTTCGTCTGTATTTATATTTAATTTTTTTAAGTCTATATATATTTTGTTGTAAGTATTACAAAGTGTTGTTAAAGTACCACAAAATATAACTATAATATTACAAAACATAGTTCGTCTATATTTATAATTAATTTTTTTTACGTCTATATATATTTTATTGTAAGTATTACAAAGTGTTGTTAAAGTATCACAAAATATAACTATAGTATTACAAAACATAGTTCGTCTATATTTATATTTAATTTTTTTTACACCTATATATATTTTATTGTAAGGATTACAAAGTATTGTTAAAATATCACAAAATTAGCTAAAAGTATCAGAAAATATATGATACTTTAACTATGTTTTGTGATAATAAGTATTACAAAGTGTTGTTAAAGTATCACAAAATATAAACTATAGTATTCTAAAAATATAGTTCGTCTATATTAATATTTTAACTTTTTTACGTCTATATATAATTTTATAATAATTATTACAAAGTGTTGTTTAAGTATCACAAAATATAACTATAGTATTACAAAACATAGTTCGTCTATATTTATATTTAATTTTTTACTTCATCTATATATATTTATTATAATAAGTATTACAAAGTGTTGTTAAAGTATCACAAAATATAACTATAGTATTACAAAACATAGTTTGTCTATATTTATATTTGATTTTTTAAAATATTTTTGTACAATAAATGGTAGTATTGCAAAATATTGTTAAGGTATCACAAAATATAGTTAAAGTATCACAAATTTTAGATACTTGAATTATGTTATTTACATCTATAGTATTTCCGATCAATAGTGAAGTATCACAAAAAATTATTAAAATATCATAAAATATAGCCAAAGTATCACATCAAATCCTCAAATAAAAGTACCACAAAACTAGCTTAATATATTTATTTTCTAGTTTTTTACCCTTTTTTCTCTTACAATATATTGTTAAGGTATCACAAAATATTGCAAATATCCTACAAAACATAGTTAAAGTATTGCAAATGGATAATTTTTTCTTGCCCCCCAATGTATGCAGTTTTTTTCATTTTATCCCCCGAAATATTTTTTGTTCCACTTTACCCCCTGATGTACAATAATTTTCAACGTTGCCCCCCAAACTTTATTTCCGGCAGAATATTCCTTCTATATTCCATCGACAGGCGGTTGGGGGGTAAAGTGAAAGAATCTTATAGTTTGGGGGATAAAGTGCAAAAAGTCTTATTGTTTCGGGGGCAAATTAAAATTTTTTTTAAAATTTTATATTTGAGAAAGATATATAATTTTTATCTTATACTCACACACACACAAAGTTGTCAATACAATTCCAATTAAAAAAAAAAACACCATAAATTTTTAATTAATATTTATAATTTTCTAAATATAAATATTGTCAATACATCTTTTATATTATTAAATATAAAACACGTGACTAAGTATTATGTAAATTATTAGGCTAAGTAATATAATAATATATTATTATGTATTATGATCGAACAAAATAAAATAAAGGTGTATTTCGTATATGCATTATATTATTATGATACGAAAAATAAAATTATCATTTGATATTATTATTTGTATAAAAAGTGTGATTAAATACTATATTAATCATGAGTGTATAATTTGAAGGTCTATGATTTTTAAAATAATTCTCAATTTTATGATGTTGTTAGCAATGTTAAACAACAGTGATTAACAACATCAACCAGAGTAAAATAAAAATATGCAGCGGAATTAAAATATAAGAATACGGTAAATTAAATTCAGTTCACAAGTAAAAGTACTTGTAAACTTGGGTGTACAAACCCGAAACTATATTACTTTCTTGTTTTTCGATCAATACAAAAATATAAAGTAATTATGAAAACTAAAGTATCAAAACACATGATACTAAATACTTGTCGCCTAGATTGAAAATCTCTTCTCCGTTGGTCACGCAACTTCAAATAACTTGTTGATCTCGAACAATGGCTTCAAATAGTCTTCACTTTCTTTCCTTGCCGTGCGTCTTCTGCTTCAGAAATCCCGTGCGTAAAAATCGTACCAAGCTTTAGACTTCTCTTGTCTTAAATAGACAATTCTAGAATTCTAAACTTGGTAAATAAGCATACTAAAATCTAGACACAATCTAGGAAAATAAAGTCCTATAAATAAATTAGGAAACACAATCTAGAGTTCCTAATTAATTTTGTGCCTAAGAAAGGCAAATAACAAAATATGAATTATTGACAAGAATAAATTCCTCAACAATCTCTCCCTTTTGCCTTTTTGGACAAAACACTACGACGCAAAAATATAAAAATACTAACTCCCCCTAAGTTGGAAAACCCACCCTAAACAAAACATCCAATGTTGTTAAAAATTCAAACCAACATTATAAACCAACATTGTTCGAAAAATCACTTAACAAAACAAAGTAGACCAAAAAGGAACTTATTGATTTCGGACCCTCTTCGAACGACGAGGGGAAGTCGAAGTTCCTTCACCCCTATCCTTTCTCTTCTTCTTCTGCATTCTCTTCACCCTCTTCAAAGCCTTACCACTAGCAACATTGCCCTGAAAAGGTGCCTGCCAAGGGAGGACAATAACTCTGGCACCCGTAATATGCTAGCCCCTCAAAGCAAACCAGTCAGTCTCCCTAGTAAGGACATCATCAGAAAGAAGCTCCAAGCCCTGATTCTCAAACAGGCTGAATATCAAAGAGGGAAAGCACAACGATGCGGCTGACCTCGTGGTGACAAACTTCGTAACAATATCAAATACATGCTGCCCGAAACTGTACTTGATTCTCCGTCCAAGCTGGTACAAAAATTGGGCCTGAGGCCGAGTAACACATGTAGTATTCTTGGAGGGAACCCAGTTGCAAATGGCCACCTTGTGCAAAATAGAATAGAGAGAAGAAAGCCTAGTGCTCGGCAACTGCTCAAACCATGTATGCACCATACCACCCGATAAAAATGAAATAACCTCATCCATATTATCCACAGTAGAATCACCTCGATATGGCTCAGTGCCAAACAATTCATCAATTAAATCAGGGGTGAAACTAAACACTCTACCACACACAAACACTTTGCCATAGTTCACAGAGGTTGAATCAACAATAGACGGCAATAAATTTGCATAAAACTCAACAACAACATCCCTGACAAATGGCATGGCAGTGGAGACCGTAGAATACATACCTTTGTGCTGGAGATAAGCAATCAAATTCTGCCTTTCAAACAACTCAACCGGAACTCGGAGCTCCACAATCAAATGTCGGGTTCGGTATTCATCAAACAACTTCGCAGCTTCGGCAGTCAGAAACTTCTCCGAAAAAGGCACCATATCCTCAAGCTCAGGGGTCCGAGAAGGAGTACCTAAGGAGTACTGGGAGTGAGCACAGGCGTCTGAAGAAGTCGGCGTGGGAGCACAAGAATCAATCGGAACAAAGGCAGTGCTGGAGGACGAAACAGACGATGAATGATGCGATGTTGGTATGGGGGAACCAACATGAGGAGCAACATTGTCCTCCTCGGAAACTTTCTTTTTCTTCTTGTCCTTATTGCAAGCATTAAGAATATCTCGAAGAGGCACATCAAACGAGGATTCAGAAGAATACTCAAACAAATCGGGGTTAAGCTTGGGTTGATCTGTACTAGCCGAAGACGGAGGAGGAACAGTGGCAGTCGGTCTGGAGGAGCTGGTGACTTCGCCGGTGATAAAATCCAAAATAGTATATGGAGGGGAAGAATATTCAGTCGCAGTGGAACCTGGAGAAACCTTGACTTTCGTCGGGCCAAACCTCTTGTCGGCCAACCTCACAAGCTGTTTCCGGCAAGGCGTCTTCTTCACCGTCAGATTAGGAGCCTAAGGCAACGGAGGCACCGATCCTTCCACCGGTGCAGGGGCGTAATCATCATCATCATGATCGGACATTACCGTGACATCCTTCGCAAGATTCATGTGCTCAATTGGCACATTGCGGCGCGGCCCGACTTTGCTCTTCGGTACAGCGGGCGGCACAACACCGGGAGGTATGTTCCGCAACCGCCGAGACCTCTTCAAGGTAGGGTTCCCCACTCTTCCAAATGTCTCAGCAATAAAAGCTAAATTCGGGGGATTATCAACATCAATTTCATTCCTTGGATGACCTGGGAACACCTGGGCTTCAGGCACGATGTTAATCGGTGACGGAACTAGCACAACAGCGTGAGAATCGTGCGGCGGCGAGGGCGGTGGCGATGTTGTTACCGATGGTGGGTTCGAAGAGGAACCACCACCTACCTCTGCACGAATATCCAGGCCGCCAATTTTCACATATGGCGCAGGGACCTGTTCGCCGGAGCGGCAGAACTCTGCCGGCAATTCTGGAATAGATCAGGGTGGCGGAGAGTTCGAAATCCTGCAAATTCTCAAAAACACAAGAGCTACAAGAAATCGAGATAATTGGAGAGAAGTAAGGAAGCTTGACAGTTCAATTTGCAGAGGGTTAATGATCAAACGGTAAAAAAGATTCAGGTATTTATCCTTTCAAAAAATGACCGTTGAAGGAGAGAGAAAATAGAGAATAAAAGGAAACAACCTTAATTCTACCCCCAACGGATTTTTGGGTTTTAAAAACACGATTTATATTTCCTTCTAAAAACAGCACCACTCCCCCTTAATTAAGGCTACATGATCACATCCACTACATCCATTATCTCCTTTTTTTAAAAAAAATAATTGCACAACTCTGAATACAAAATTAGCCGAAGTAGAGAGCTAGATTTAATGAACCATCAGCCCAGTAGAGTCTATCTTGTGCAATGTTAATTTTCACTCACCAAATTTTCCTCGTTATTACATGTCCAGCCGTCTGATTTCAACTCCACTGAAATACTTAGTTAGCTAGATTCAAGACAAACTTAAGAGATTTCACGAAAGACAAAAACACAAGCAACAGTACGCACAGTAAGATGGCATCTTCACAAAGTATGAATGTCTTATGGGATGCCTAAAATTCATGCCCTAGAAGAATATACAAAAGCATATTATGATTTCAGTGACTTGATCCAATGTTGCTTTTTATTACTGATAATATTATAAACCAACATTACCTTAGGTGAAGTCAATGGAAACTTACCCCTTAACCCAAGTTAATGACTACGTCAAGATCTCTCAAGAAGGTGAAATTTAAAGATTGGATCAAATTGTATCCAGATTTTCTTCATCTTTTTAGAGATTTGAAGAGAAATAGCTTATCTTCAACAATTGCTGTTAACACCTCTTGTTTTTGGATCTGGGAGAAAACCAATTTCTGCGTGCAAGTCCCACAATTACCTAATTGAAGAGGTTGGTTCTTTTTGCCAACACTTTTATTGCAACATAGGACCTTATTGCACTTTCAATCAAACTCAATGCATTAGGATAATGTATGAAAAGAAAGATAAAAATGCATGCAAAAGTATACAGATGTTGTGACTGATGTTGATATTGGGTGTCACAACATCACAAACCAACATTGGTTCAGACAATGCACATACCGAGATCTCTTCCCAAACAAGAGAAGGTCTAGAGATCTAATGCCTTAGTGAAGATGTCAGCAAGCTGATTATCTATTCCAATATGCTCAAGGCTAACAATCTTCCTCTCAACTAAGTCTCGAATAAAGTGGTACCTTATGTCAATGTGTTTGATTCGAGAATGCTGGACTGGATTTTTCGAGATGTCAATGGCACTGGAATTGTCACACAGCACAGTCAAGATACTACTGTGCAGACCATAGTCTTCTATCATTTGGTTCATCCACAATAATTGTGTGCACGCACTTCCAGCTGCAATGTACTCGGCTTCAGCTGTAGAAAGAGAAATACAATCTTGCTTTTTGTTGTACCAAGAGATTAGATTGTTACCCAAGAAGAAACAGCGCCCTGTAGTACTCTTTCTATCTACCACATCCCCAGCCCAGTCTGAATCTGTGTACCCTACAAGTTCAGTACCAGTATCTTTTGTGTACTACACACCTAGTTCAGTTGTACCAGCAATGTACCTTATTATTCTTTTTACGGCTTTTAAGTGTGACTCTTTTGGATTAGATTGGTATCTAGCACACAAACACACACTATACATAATATCAGGTCTACTTGCTGTCAAATACAATAAACTCCCTATCATACTTCTATACATGGTGTTATCAACACCCTTACCAACATCGTCTCTCGACAGCTTCACAGTTTTGCCCAGTGGCGTTTTCTTGTGAGTTTCACTTTCTAAACCAAACTTTTTGACTAAGTTCTTAGCATGTTTAATTTGGGAAAGGAAAATACCATCATCAAGATGTTTGATTTGTAAATCGAGGAAGTATGAAAGGTTACCTTCCATGCTCATCTCAAATGTATCGGACATTAGAGTAACAAACTCCTTGACCATCTGCTCGTTAGTGGATCCAAAAATAATATCATCTACATAGATTTGGACAATTAAGATGTGCTTATTTGATTTAAGAAGGAACAAAGTTTGTCAACTTCCCCTCGTCTAAAGTTCAAATAAAGTAAATGTTGAGTTAGCCTTTCATAACAAGCTCTAGGAGCTTGTTTTAAACCATAAAGAGCATTTTTCAGTTTTAAAACAAAATTTGGTTTTTGAGGATCCACAAATCCTTTAGGTTTCTCAACATACACTTCTTCACTTAAGACTCCATTTAAAAAAGCACTCTTAATGTCCATTTGATGCAATGACATCTTCATATAACAAGCAACAGAAAGTAAAAGCCTTACCGACTCAATGCGGGCAACAGGGGCAAATGTCTCATCAAAACCGGTTCCTTCAATTTGTGTATACCGTTGTGCAACCAGTCGAGTTTTATTCCTTATGATGTTGCCAGCCTCATCAGTCTTGTTCTTAAATATCCACTTTGTTCCCGTCACGTGGGAATTTTCTGGACGTGGAACTAAATCCCAAACGTCATTTTTGGCGAATTGGTCCAGCTCTTCTTGAATTGCCCTTATTCAGAACTTATCTTTGAGCGCATCCTCCACACGCTTGGGTTCTGTTTTAGAGAGGTACAAAGGTTCACGAATATTAGAACAATTAGTAGACAGACACACGTACCTGACCATTTCCTTAAAACTTATATGTCGCCTTCTTGTGCTCCTTTCATCTAAATCTCCGATAATTTGGCCCACGGGGTGGTTTTTATGGATTCTGGATGGAATATCCCTCTGATGAAGATCAATGAGATCAGCTGGATTTTCTTCTTCTGAATCAGTCATGTTGGTTCTGATATTGGTATCCTAGTTTCAACATTGGTACCAACATCACTCAACTCTCTGGGTTCAGCACCTGCATCTCTATTTTCAATACTTGCACTATCATCTAAAGGAGGAGTGATATTTTCTTGAGGGTTTTGATTATAGACCAGATCATTATCCTCGGTAGGTTTGACTCCACTTGTTAGATCATCGAACTTGACATTAACTGACTCAAACATGCTTCGAGTTCTAATATTAAACAACCTAAATGCATGAATATTTTGGGAATAACCCATGAAAACGCACTTTTCACTTTTTGAGTCCAGTTTAGCTAGATGATTTCTATCGTTGAGCACATAGCAGATACATTCAAACACATGAAAATAGCTCAAGTTCGGTTTCTTACCCATTAATAATTTATAGGGAGTTGCACATGACCCTGGTCTAAAGTAAGCCCTATCTCACGGTTGAGTTTGACACTAAAGCCTCCGTCGCACAGTTGACTTATGCTGATCAAATTTGCAGTAAGCCCTTCTACCAGTAGCACGTTTTCCAATTTTACGACTCCGGGAACATGGAGAGCTCCTTGGTCAACGATTTGTCCATTTGAACCACCACCGTACTTTACCTTCCACCTCGAAATCTGACAATGTTGGAAAGTAGTTCTTCTGAACCAGTCATGTGCTTCAAGCATTCACTATCGAAATACCAGGCTCCAGGGACATGAGATTTCAAGGAGGTATGGATCATATTGCACTTGACGTTATTTTTCTTGACCCACACTTGTTTGAACCTGGTGTTGGTATTGATGTTGGTAACTTGGGAACCAACATGGGATTTATCAGCTACACTTGTTCTATGAAAATGTCTTCTCTCGCCTATGATCTTCCAGCAAAAAGGTCTAATGTGCCCTGGTTCACCACAATGATGGCACACGAACTGTCTCCTTCTCTTTTTGTGTCGTTTGGAAGATTTCCGTTCTTGACTTGAAACCTGCATTGGCTGATTAGGTTTATAACCAATTCCATGCTTTGAGGTTTCTTGGAAGCTTATCTCCAAGATTTCATCAAACTTCGCCTTTCCTCTGTTCAGATTTGATATGGTTCCTTGGACCTTTGTTAACCCCGTTTTCAACTTTTCTAGTTCAGCATCCTTCTTGGTAAGTGATGTTTCCAAACGGACAATTATGTCAAGCTGATCATCCTTTTCTTTGGTCATTTTTTCTACTTCTTTCATGAGATTCTTGACCTTGAGTACCTATTTTCCCCAACTGACAAACAGTTGTTGGTCCTCAACACTTAGCAACTCGTATTCCTTATGGTAATCAGTAGTTTCAGCATTCAAGCACACGATGTTGGTTTCAAGGATATCAACATGGACGTCGTCGTCCCACACAACATGGGTAAATAAAGATGGAACAGGTTCAGTTGACTCGGAATCATTGACAGTGAAGTCAGTAGCAACCATGCTTTTCTTCCTAAGAGTATTAGGACATTCATTCTTGTAGTGTCCCCAACCTTTACATTCATGACATTGCACCTCACTGAGTGTTCTCGTGGGGTTGGATGCATTGGGAATTGAGGATGTGGACTGAGATCTGGGAAGAGCACATCTAGTAAATTTTGGTGTAGACACCTGTGGCCTGGTCCTCGTACTTGAGCCTCCAAGGCTGTTCTTCTTCTTCAAGAAATTATTGAAACGTTGGGTAACAAAGGACAATTCGTCTTCCTCAAGCGTAGTGGATTCCATCTTTTTCAGAACTCCATTGAAATCAAACTCCTCATCATCATCATCGTTGTCTGGATTAGCGTCGGAGGAGAAAGCTACATTCTTCTCTCTTGAGTTGGAACCAAGGTGTTCCATCTCATATTGCTTAAAGTTTCCAACTAAGGTGTTGAACTCTATGTTATCAACATCTTTAGATTCTTCTATGACAACCACCTTCATATTGTATTTCTTCGTAATAGATCTCAGCAGTTTTCCGACAAGATGAGAGTTAGTTATTGATTCACCAAGCTCTCTGCACTCGTTTATGACGTCTGACAATCTCATGGCGTAGTCCATGATCGACTCCTTCTCATCCATTCTCATCGCTTCGAAAGTGGACATCAACATTCTCAGCCTTGATTTCTTCACACTCGCAGTTCCTTCACAGACGCTTTGGAGTGCGTCCCAAGCATCCTTTGCTGAATCGTAATTCTTGATGACTCGGTAGTAACTTGCATCTACATAACTACACAAGGTATTGATGCATTTGAAATTCCAGTTTGTAGCAGCTGCTTCCTCAGGAGTCCAATCTACTTCCTTTTTGGGGAAGATATCACCTTCACCATCAGTAAAACGTGGCTTTTCCCATCCAAGGAGGACAGTTTTCCATACACATTCGCCGATACTTTTTAAGTGCCACCTCATTCTCTGTTTCCAGAGAGAGTAGTTTTCTCCATTGAGGATTGGAGGTCTTGGGTTGCCTTGAGCATCCATAGCACCTAAAATAAATAAGGATCAGTACTTAAAGTTTAAGTAACCCACTCTAGATGCCAATTGTATAATTTGAAGGTTTATGGTTTTCAAAATAAGTCTCAGTTTTATGATGTTGTTAGCAATGTTAAACAACAGTGATTAACAATATCAACCAGAGTAAAATAAAAATATACAGCGGAATTAAAATATAAGAACACGGCAAATTAAATTCAGTTTACAAGTAAAAGTACTTGTGAACTTGGGTGTACAAACTCGAGAACTATAATACTTTCTTGTTTTTCGATCAATACAAAAATATAAAGTAATATATGAAAACTAAAGTATCAAAACACATGACACTAAATACTTGTCGCCTAGATTGAAAAGCTCTTTTCCGTTGGTCACGCAACTTCAAAGAACTTGTTGATCTCAAACAATGGCTTCAAGTAGTCTTCACTTCCTTTCCTTGGCGTGCGTCTTCTGCTTTGCGTCGTGCGTCTTCTGCTTCAAAAATCCCGTGCGTAAAAATCGTACCAAGCTTTAGACTTCTCTTGTCTTAAATAGACAATCCTAGAATTCTAAACTTGGTAAATAAGCATACTAAAATCTAGACACAATCTAGGAAAATAAAGTCCTATAAATAAATTAGGAAACACAATCTAGAGTTCCTAATTAATTTTGTGCCTAAGAAAGGCAAATAACAAAATAGGAATTATTGCCAAGAATAAATTCCTCAACAATGAGTATATTATTATATAAGATTATAATTATCGAATAATTAATATAATTAAAATCTTTAATTATATTAATCATTCGATAATTATAATCTTATATAATAATTAATGTACTCATGATTAATATAATATTTAATCACACTTTTTTATACAAATAATAATATCGAATGATAATTTTATTTTTCGTATCATAATAGTTGACATAATACTTAGTCATGTGTTTAATAATTAATAATATAAAATATGTATTAACAATATTTATGTTTAGAAAATTATAAATATTAATTGGAGAATTATGTTTTTTTTTTAATTTGGAATTGTATTGACAACTTTGTGTGTGTGTGTGTGTGAGTATAAAAATCATATATTTTTTTCAAATATAAATTTTAAAACAAAATTTTAATATTTATATTATTTTAATTTTCCCCCCAAATTATAAGATTTTTTGCACTTTACCCCTAAGTTATAAGATTCTTTCACTTTTCTCCCAACTGCCTGTCGATTGAATTTAAAAGGAATATTCCGCCGGAAATAAAGTTTGGGGTCAACGTCGAAAATTGTTGTACATCAAAGGGTAAAGTGGAACAAAAAATAGTTTGGGGGTCAAAGTGAAAAAAACTGCATACATTGGGGGTAAAAAAGATTTTCCCGCTCACACACTTTTTTCAATCTTTATCTGCAAATTCTACATCACCATTTCAAACAATATTTACAGAACATTAATCAAAATCCCCAAGGCCGATCTGTAGAAGCCACGGCCTGGGTCATGGGGTGGTAGATCGGGGTAGTAGATCCACGACCGATCTGCTTTTGGGTCATGATGGGGGTGGTAGATCCACGGCCAATCTGTAGAAGCCACGACCTGTAGATCCACGGTCGATTTGTAGAAACTACGACCCGATCATCTGGGTCACGGTGGTTGGTAGATTTACGGCTTCTCCGATCTTATTAACAATCTTGTAGATCTCTAATCCGGCATCATGAATCCATCTGCGATGGAGAGAGAAGAGGAGTCTTTTGACATCTACTTTGTTATTTTTTATTATTTTGTATTAATAATAAATGAGTGGTATGGGCGGACGGGTTCAATTAGGACGGGTCAAGTAATAGAATGTGGTAAAAAATTATCTCATAATATGAGACCGATCTCACCCAAGACTTACTTATATATATATATATATATATATATATATATATATATATATATATATATATATATATATGCAATAAAAATAGCAGTAACATAATATTATATATATCATGTATAATTCTATTATCCAACACATCAATTCAAAGTCGATTTCATTTGTATGAATTTATTATGATAACAAAAATTTAGGATCATTTAAAACAATCTTAAAATAGAAAGTTTGCAAATAATGAATCTTGATCATTTATGATCACTTAAAATAACCTTGATACTAAATTGATATTTGGAATAATTGGAACTGTCTATTTTTATTTTTGTTACTTAAAAAAAAAAGATTAGAATCGAGTTTTACCGTTTCACTGGGTCGCCAGTTTTACCGATTTTTACATGGTCTTGCCGAGTGTTACTGGGTCATTAGCCACCCGAGCCAAGTAAAAATCGGACCAGACTCGGGACCGATTCCCGTTAACCCGATTGGTTCGGTCCGGTTTTCAAAACACTGTCACACCCTCCTGTATTTATATACACCCATTTATCAATATTTGTAACCAACTTTTGATTCAATAGTTGTGATTAAATAAAAAATAGTGCCCTCACGACAACGTAAAAATTACCTTGTTTATGAATTTTATTTTATTTTTTTGTTATTTTTTGTGAAGTGTTATTTTTTTTTTGTCTAAATCTTGTTTGCAAATGGTGATAGGAAGACTGCTCCCAAAAGCAGCAGTCATATTCTTAATGATTATTTTTACTTTTCTAGAGTGACTATTTAAGGTGGAAATATTTAAAAAAAAAAGGTGGACATTTGACACATTATTTTGTGCACAATCCATGAATAACCATGCATCCTTTACTAGTCGATGCCCCTAGCCATAAAATTCATGATGGCGATCAACTAAATATTGTTAACTCTAAATTAATCCTCCAGTTATTGGACCAACTAATAAATCAAGTGAATTTCTCATTTGCATAATAATTAATAAACAATCGTCAAAATCAGACGGTATCATTAATCTCTAATCGCCATTATATTCGAACAAAATCTGTAGTAACCATAATTCAACAGTCCTAGAGGCCCTAACTACATTCTCAATATTCTCCAAAGTGGAACAAAACACAAACAGCAAGAACAGAGCTTTAGGGACAGACCATTCCAGCAAAATAGCAAACGCGGAAAACGCATATTATATATATATACCGTCGTGCGAAGAATATACAAAGGGAAAAAAGGATGCCAGTATTTCATCTAACACGCACACCAGGAGCAAGTACGATTAGTGCCAAGGAGGCGAAGACAGTTTATACACAAAATCTTCTGGTATGGATCCGTAGTTTAAATCCAGGTTGTGGAGTTGTTCCATCAGCTGAGACCTCCTTTCCTTGAAGAAGTCCAGACGTGTAGTCAATTCTACTAAAGTTGACGATGCTGCTGATGGATGCCGAGGATATTCCATCACCTGCGACAAAATCATGGCAATTTTTGTGAACAAAATGATTGGCGCGAGAATCAAGAAACAGATTTTACAGTGCTGTCTTGTTTTAAAACTCAATATTCTATGCATATAAATACTAGGGATAACTACAAAAAATACACTTGAGGTTTTGACCTAATTACAAGAAAACCCATCTTGGTTTTGAAATTACAAAAATACCCTACGCCTTCGTTTCACTATTAAAATTAAGAGGCTAACTGTAATATTTTTATAAATGTGACGGTTTTTTGTGAAATATTTGTCGCTAATGAGCGGGTGAAGTGAATGTAAGAGGAAATAAAATATTGGGGGTATGTTCATAAATTTGAAAATTAGTTGGGGTTTTTTGGAATTAGGTTATACCTCAAGGGTAATTTTTGTAATTATCCCTGTATACTACAATAGAAAACGGACTCATGCTGAACTGAAAATATGCATTGTGACAGCATTCAAATGACTTCATCTTGGGAGGACAACACTTTCTGCCAAAACTTGGTATACAATGAAGTTCAGTTTTTAAAGAATCAAAAAAGGCCAATAAATCAGCATCTTTTACAGAATAGAGGTTTGAACAGATGAGGCATGTAAATGGCTCCAAAATGACATTGACATCTGTCAGTGTCGATTGGAAAATGGAAATAGGAATCGATTTTTTGTCGAAATGCAAAGTCTGGCCAATGCAAATAGATGAACTGGTTATATACCAATATTATATATAATTTGTTTTAGGCTCTCGGTTACGTTGAAGTTCCGTAAATAACAAATATATCTCCATAAGATGCCATAAAGTATAGTCGTCTTACCTCGGCCAACCTAGAAGTTGAAGGTACGGACGCAGAATCAACAGCGCCTAGATTGTCGATGGATACACTTTTATATGTCTCGTTACTTTTGGAATCACTCAGGTTTGTAGATTCCGTGAACTGCTTCCGAGATGGAGGCTGTCGATTACTGCTGCCAGATGCCGGTGATTGTCCTTTAGTATTTCTCAGGTCTGGCCCTAATATCTCCTGCACAACATTAAGAGTTGGATTCGCAGTATGAGATTAAAGTATGATTAAGTCAATAATCATGATGTTTGGGTGGATATTACATGGTGTGATTTTTAGCTATCATCAGGTCTACGTACAATTACAGAATCTCTCAAAATATGTATGTATCGAAATAATCTTGAGTCACGACTACCAAAAAAAAATCCGTGCTACAGACAGCTTGCTAGTTGGAACTAAAGCAACAACGGAGATCATTAAGGGGATTGCCAACTAAAACGAATGAAAAGAAAAAGGGAAAAAAAACGAAGGGGGCGGGGTGGGGGGTGGGGATTAAGGCAGCATAGCAGTAGGAACTACAAAGAGAATAACAAGCACAAGATTAAACTGTAATGGAAGAAATAAACTTCTTAAAACAAAAGATAACAGAAAAAGGAACACTAGAAAATATAAAAGAGAAGAAACAGTCACCTCGGCTCTTTGTTTTCTTTCATGGTTACAAACAGCAAGCGTTGTATCAAAATCTTGCTGGAAATATTTCCTGCATGTAAATATGAAGAGCAATCACTACCAATTATTAAAACAAATACAGATTTTGCTCCAGAAGTTAAGACTTCAATCAGATCGCAACTTAAATTTGATAAGGTCTCAAATATATCCATTTGAACCCCTCTCGTTTCATTAAGTCCTTCCTAACTCATGGCCCGAACCAAAAACCAAGAATGTCTCAAAAATCTCACGTAACTAAATATGGGTTAATAATCATGTTCAAAAATTAGAGAATTTGGTTTTTAACAGGCATTCATAGTTATTCCTCGTTATATCGTGAACATAATCCAATGTCAAATTAGATAAAAATGGGATTCTGACTCACTGCTGGGAATTTTGATTGGGCGCATGTTGATTACGATCAGTTGCATCTGAAAGAGAGCCATAGTGATGCTGACGTTGTTGATTTAGCTGATGGTGTAATTCAGCAACTTTCTGCTTCAATCTGGCTACATCTGCCTCAGCGAGAGCTATCTCCTCAAGTTCGGCTCTCGTCTTCACATAGAAAAATAAATATTTCATCACAATATTATATTACCTAATCAATGGCTTAGAGATTGATATGGAATTGAGAATACCTTGGAATCCATGCCGCGAGAGCCAGAAAACTGCCCAGAAGACATGCTTAAGCCAACTTCTAGAGCAGCTCGTAGATCTCTCTCAGCTTGTAACTGTTCTTGCAGTCTTGACACCTAATCAACATATAATACAGATCAGTCAATTACTACATGCCAATGATTAAAATATCTACAGCGACATGCACCACGCACTAAATTTTACAATTACAGACAGAATACCAACATAATGAAAAAAATCCTTCAAATTATACCGACAAATCACCAATAGTTTTTCGATTTGCCAACAAACACTGTAGGTATTTACCAACAGTGTTAGGTTTTGTAGGTAAATATTTACCGACAACAATTTTACCTATAATTTACAAGTTTCATAACATTTACCGACAGAACAAGATTCAAATTCTATTTATACCTAATTATGGAAGAATTATCTTCAGCTTATCATTAATAAGAATGGTCTGGCAAGAGAGAATAGGAGGTCTAGGTTATCTGATGGAGCTCATTCAAGGCATAGGGGGAGGTCTAGGTTATCTGATGGAGCTCATTCAAGGAGCTGGTAAATTCATATATCATACCAAGAAAAAACTCGATAATGATTGACAAACACTTACATCTTGTTCAAGTGCCAACCGCCGCTCATGCAAAGCTTGCTTTCTTCTCTCCAAACTAGCTTGCAATATTGCATTTCCTCTTGCCTAATATAGATGAAAAGTTGAATCCAATTACCAAACACAATCTAGGAATATAAATAAAGCATAAACAGTCCTCAAAAGCCAATAATTACTTCTTTTGCAATCCTGTGCCGCAAATCATTCTTCGTGATCTCCAATCTCTGGATGGCAAGCCTATAAAAGATATAAGTCAGCTTCAGTGTATCAAAAATTGTTGAAAAATAAGAACAAAAAGTGGCATGCAAGCATCAACAACTATGTTATAACTCAGCTTCAGTGTAACAAAAAATGTTGAAAAATAAGAACAAAAGGTGGCGAATGCAAGCATCAACAATTATGTTAAGGAGTACAATAAAGAATAATTCATAAGTAGGCATAAGTTTGTCAACAATAGGGTTATCATAGAATTCTCTTCAAAAATATGGAGTATGACATAGTTGAAAAAGGCGCGAGGCGCTCAGGGCGATGGCCCAAACGCCTATCCAGCCAAAAGGCGGGCGCTGTGCGAAAGGCGCACCTTTTTTGCGCCTTAGTGCGCCTTTTTCGCGCCTAGGTGCGCCTGGCAAACATGCTCAATATCCTTTTTTTTTTTTTTTTTGTAATTTAAGAACTTATTCACACTTATTAACATCCCAAAATGAATATAATAGTTGTTATCATGTCATAATAATTGTTATAACTTTTGTGTTTAATGTTCGGTTTGCTCTTCTGGGTTACCATGAATAAATTTTTTTTTGAAATATAACTATTTTTACCCTGTAGTTGTTTATTTGTAATCTAAAAACAAAGTTAATATATTTTTTAATTTTTTTAAATTTTGCGCCTTTTGTGCAAAAGGCGCGCGCCTAGCCGTGCGCCTTGCGCCTCAGGCTCCAGAAGGCTTTGCGCCTAGGTGCGCCTCTAGCCTTTTTCAACTATGGAGTATGAGGAATGTCACCATATACAATTTTTAAGGAACAAATTCAAATTATAATGTTTCAAAAGTTAAAACATGTCTAAGAAAATCCTTCATTTCCATTGGTTTGCTATCCTGCATAAAAATTGTATTGCCGGGATAAAATTGCTCACACCGGTTTATATTCCACGTAACGTGGGATGTAAAAATGTTATGGCAAACATGAAAAGACCAGATCTTTTAGATACTTGAAAAGGATAAATTGTCTGATTTTACTACTTAATCAACAGATGGACCAGCAATTACCTTTTTTTATATTACAAATCAATTTCCTTAAGAAAGAGAGATTACGAGGACGATAAGTTCTCAAAACATCAAGAGATTGGAAAATCTACCCAAACTCATCAACCACATACCGGGAGAATAATTGGGTATAGGTGAACCCACTAATATAGGGGTGGATAAACGTGTGAGGTAGTTAGGGCCAATTAATTAAATGGGTCAACTTGAATTCACAAGAACTAAAGTCAGTTAAAAATCCAAGTTGATCAAGGATATTGTGTAACATATAAATTTTAAAAACGTTTTACCAGAAGAGAGCAAATCAGTAACCAGACAAAGCAAGTAAATGTAATAGGAGATAATCTTACTCTTCTTCTCCAGAATAATCAATTGATTCTGTTGAAGGAGTTTTTGATCTGGCCTGAAAACACAGAAAAAACAACCTGCTTGAATCTAAAGATAAGATGTATTAAAAAGAAATCTAAAAAAAGTATTAACATATCAAAAGCCAAATCAACCCACTCAGCCTTCCCCAAATTGTGGTGAGAAATACCAGAAAACGCTGTTTACCGACAAGGATTTTGAAATATACATAATTGGAATAGTAAATGATCTTTTTACTGTATAATCATATAATAGTTCATCTGGTTGAATTTTTCCCATTTTGTGAACACCATTGAAGAACCCAAACAACACAGGTAGGATAAAAATAATGGACACGGTGAGTATTAATACAATACAACCCCTTCCCTAGAAACTGGCTCTTTCTTATACATCCGGACTGGCAAATCGGAAAACTTAAAAAATATATATAAAAAGTCATAGCAATAAAGCTTGCAATATTTGTGTTTTAATGCTTCAAAAAAAGAAAAATGGTCATAATAATTCTAGCTGTCACACTTAACACAGAAGAGAGAACAAGTAATGAAAATGCTGCAGTGCAATTTTACCGCTCCAAAAGATTGAAGGGGGCAAAAGTAAAAACATAACATTCACTAAAAATTATTGAGTTTATAAGTGTTAGTGTGTATGTGTCTAGGGCCTCCTAGCATGATGGCAAGAATCAACTTAAAAGAGAAGTGATTGATTGGTGAGGTGACTGTAAAACAAAACAGAAGTACCGTCGCATCTTTGGCTAATATTAAGAACGTTTCAAATATTAGGAAGTTTGGACAGAGCAATCATAAGTTGAGCCAAATCCGGACAAGTTGATATTGGAGTTTGATTAGTCCTACCTAACACATAGCAAGCATTATTCTGAACTCAGTTACACATAATTTTCAATTTTGTAAATAATAAGTCTATTCCCTTATAATAAAATATATTGTCCACCCACCAACCACTCCCTTTCCTCCCGTTGAAGTTTTGGTTCTCGATGAGTTTCATGTAATAAAGGAAAAACTCACACTTCTCCTTCCCCAAAATGTTGATTTTTTGGCACTCAGATTGGAATTTGTAAGTTTAGGCATTGGCGTATCCGGCAACAGTTCAGGTTCAGGAATAGACAGTTGTAGCTCTTGGTCCATAGATGTCAGAATGTCTCCCATAGATCGCTGTGAGTCATTACCAAGAATCTCAGCAGAAGCATCGGTAATGTTTTCACGTGTTTTCTTTTGTTGGTCTAGTTGCTCATTAACCGAACTAGAATCACTAAGAGGTCTAGAGACCGATTTTGGATTTATTGTTACCAAAGTACGGCTGTGCATAGGAGATCCATCATCTGAATCATCATTCCGAATGGCCTGATATTGATAAATGGAACAAAAGAAATTTAGTAGCAAGTTTTAGAAAATGTACTCAATTCAACAACAGTTATCAACAAAGATGATAAAACCGTTGAAAACAGAAAACGAAAAAGATACAGAAGGCTGCAGTTTATTGGGAGGAAAAAAAACAAAAACAAATTAACTTATGTGGTACAAGTAAAATGTATTGTCACTGATCTGTTTTAAACAATTATTAATTAGGCATGCTGACTATATCACAGATGACAACCAAATATATCACTCGACTTAAGATCTGGAAGTATCCACTCCAAGTTTCTAAGTTTAAGCTGAAACTGTGTTTTAAATGTGAAAAAATAACTACCACTTCCTCTGTCCCACAAAGATAGGCCGCATTACTATTTCGGGTGTCCCACAAAAATAGGTTTGTTACAACATTTAGTATGTAATTAAATATTAATTTCCATGTATACCCCTATTTATTTTTTTTGGGATCACACTACTCCATTTACCTAGGTCCTAGAGTAAATTATAAGTAAACGAGTAGACAATGAATAAACAATCAATTAGACATAGGTATATAAATGGAAAATTAAAGATTTTAACTATATTGACCAAACATTTTCTTAATTTGTGTGAAATAACTATAGGCTGGGACGGAGGGAGTATCTATGAAGTGCTATAGAAGTTCTTCTGATAAACTCTGTTACAAGAGTGCATATTGTGAATGAATCATATTTTAATTTATAAGCTCTCATACGTACTTGTCTTGAATTACAATCTCGTGAAGTCACTATTGGATACAAACTGTAGTCTTTCTCTATGATTATTTCTTGAACAATTGAGGCTATAACTTCTAGAAATGTAAGTTTGTAGCCATGGCAGCAGCATGCACATCTACAATATCCTCGTACAGACAGTGTTACTTGGAGCAGAAAATGTAGACCATTATAGCTGTTACAACTACTTTTTCCTTGTACACACACTCACACACACACACATAGAGAGAGAGAGAGAGAGAAAACCTTATAGTCATACAGATCACTGGCAGCGGACCCGCTACTTTCACTTAACTTTCCACTGAGTCTGCGGTCACGATCACCATCTGCTTCATTCTCAGCATCATGATAACCATTGACTTTCACATCAGGGTGTTCATCATCACTCGTATTTTCACTTCCACTGGTATCATTTTGAGAATCGGCGGACATGGAGCATCTGTGCAGACTATCATCCTGAAATGAAACCATCATGATTAGCAAAGCAAACTCCCAATATTCTGCAAGTTCAGCCAAAGAGTTTATCATACAATAAACTGTCCAAGCAAATATCAATACTAGTTGACCAGCAGAAGGAACAATTAAGAACCATGCCCACCAACATAGGAAACAAAAACAAAACAATCTAACACTAAAATTTTCAGTGTATGATTATCTTGATAAAGTAAAATTGCAGGCATGAATAATAATTTCATTAATGTTGCAAACTGTTAAATACACAAGAGGTTGAAGGCAGAATTCAACAAGACCATTCAAACAACCATGCACATAACCATACCAATAGGGTTTGTTGAAATAAATGTATTCAAGATGCATCACTATCATTAAGCTAAAATGCAACATGTCAGAACATTTTCGAAGAATTTAAGTAGCTTACTAGAACCCTCAGAAATATTTCAGCATTTTCCAACAATTGAATGGACAACGAAACAGAGTCAGATTATCATCTCGGAACACATTCATACCTCATAGAGCAAAAAACTTCAGCCAGTATGTATGTAAATGTAGAAAATAATAATAATCTTTTACATACATCAAATATATTCCCATAATCCTCCAGCATTGTTGTAATAATTGCTTGAGCATGATTAGCAGCACTGGCAGCAGCAAGTAGCTGAGAAGAATTATCTCCATTGGTATCATAATCATCCTCTAATTCACATTCACCAGCTACAAGAGGCCGCAAGAGCAATGGAGCCATACAAGCAGCAACTGCTGTTGAAGTCATCCGATTTGCTGAGGCATGGGAGGAAATTGTATGCATCATCTTAAGAACTCTGCAAGCAGTGAACAGGAGTCAAATGAGATTAAACCATAAATGTTGTGTGTCATGAGATGATAAATCAACTCAAAACTCATGTTATAGCAGAAAGTTCAATTTACATTCTACGTTCCAATGCAATGCATAAATACTGATCCTGAAGCACTTAAGAGGCAAACGATGAAATAGCCTGATTAACACATGATAAACCTTTCTCGATCTCTGTATACAAAAGGCAAATGATAATAGTTTATTAAACCTGCTATAACAGGCGGACGGTGAGAAATTTCTTCACCTCCCTTCATTGCCACATTTGGAAACAAAATGCTTATATGGCACATCAACCAGTGGAATGAAGAACTGTGACTGACAGTGTTATTAGAGGCGCAGGCGTGCGAGGTTCGGAGGAAAAATCC
Organism: Phtheirospermum japonicum; assembly: GCA_014905375.1. NCBI lineage: Eukaryota > Viridiplantae > Streptophyta > Magnoliopsida > Lamiales > Orobanchaceae > Phtheirospermum > Phtheirospermum japonicum. The sequence continues at coordinate 641,689 of BMAC01000429.1, read as the reverse complement.
TCCGGAAATCCGAGGTGCGCGCCTCCAGGTACGCTTCTGTGTCCCAAGGTTGTTGTTTAAATTTTTATGATTTGAAAACACACTTTTATTTTACTACTGCAAACACAATTTAAACTTTAAAAATACACTTCTAACATCATTACTACTACAAGTACACTTAAAGTTTCATGTGGTGTATTTTTAATTATTGACTCATTTTGATGAAAAAGTATTAATAAAAATATGAATATATAATGATAATGTCATGTTTTGGGTTCTTAGTTGTCAATTTGTCATGGGTAAAAACTTATATCACTTTTTAGTTTTAAGTTTAGTTTTTATTTTTGTGCATAGAGCCTCAGGCGACAACCCCTTTGCACCTCGGCACGCCTCTCGCCTCTAATAACACTTGTGACTGAATAAAGAAGTTATTTACCAAAAAGGCTTCCAATATCAAAGGCTACTATTAATCATAGGATCCTCAATTTATTTATGTCTTTGGAGCCTAATTTCCAACCAAACAGGTCACAGACAGTTCACTACTGAAAAATGCAAAAACTTCGTTCCTAGGGAGTTTTCTGCTAAAGGCCTCTAATGCCAAAGACTCGAGATTTCCACTATATCATCTGTTGGTATTTCCACATCTTTTGAGCCTAAATTTTCAACAAAACGGGTATAGACAGTTTTATCTAAATTGTGCAGCAATTCATTGCTAGTGAAATTGTGCTTACATAATGTCCGTCCAATGTTACATGGGTGTAATTGTATGCATTAAAGACCAGAAACCCAGCATAACAAGAAAACATTGTGTCAACAAAACTATGGATTACTGTTTTCCAGAAGTAAAGTAGGCACTTGTCTCAATTTTGTCTCCAGTTACATCACTCTTTTGGGGTGGTGATGAGGAATTATTTATGAGCGTTTGATAGATACAGGTTTATCGATGCCTGATGAAATAATTCTTTCCCCTAGCAAAAGTAAGCCATCCCCGAATATCTCACTTGAGAAAACACCTACTTGCCACCACATTGTCTCATATTTACATTTGACCTTTGCGAGTGCCGTTTTACATCACTACTAAAATATTCTTAGCATCAAATCACTAGAGACTTCTAACTTACTAAACATACTACATTTTGTTAACAGGTCGTACTGCTAAGATACGCTTTTTTAATGCAATACCTGGAACTTCACCTGAAGCAATTAATCATTGAGGACATAAATCTAATGTTACAAATAGACGAGACAAAAGTAACACATAGCTATCCGACATGTTTACAGTTCCGCTTGTGTGTTAATGTATGTAAACACAAGCAAACGATGCACCATCTTACCTCTGTAAGAGGCGCCTATTTGGTTCAGGGAATGTTTCCTGTATAGCAGAGTGCATTGCATTCACCCGAGCTTCCTTCCGGTCAATTTCTTCTCAAGACGACCACAAAGATATCAAATTAATATAAACACTAGTAAAAACCAAAGTCGAATTTAGCACGATATGCAAGTACATAAGTTTAGGAACTTGGCACGAACAGGTAAATGATGCAGCAGAAACTTACTGTAAGCTTCCAACAATGCAGTACAGCAAGATGCAGGGACAGGAGATGAAGGTAGCTCCCGAAGAACATGCTGAAGGAAAAGCAAACTCTAGTAATTAACTAATTATCAGTTAAATAAAACCAGAACTGAAGAGTTGAGTAATTAAATGGGAATCAAACCTTAACACAGTCGCCAATGACATGAGCGTCCTCATGAGGATCAAATTCATTTTTGCCTGTAATTAAGTAGCCTTTAAATTGGTTTACATGTCATGATAAGTAATAGAAATTTGACATTTAATTTTACGTGAGGAAAAAAGACAAGGATTCGAGTAAAGGAGACAATAGCTAACTAGGTCGAATGGCAAAACCTGCACAAGTCCTCGTATATTTCTGGAGGCAGGCCCATACGTGCCATACCACTATAATTTTGTACATCGATTTAATAACTTGAAACATGTTACAATCACCATGATAGATTTCTTCCAATTTCTAGACTACTTTCAAAAATTTCCCTTCACCTAGAAAAAAATAACATCATCAACTAAGCCAAGTTATATACCATTTTTTGAAGAAAGTATAATGCTAAACACACCTAAAGGGTGTCTTTAGTTTCCAACTGCAAAATTCTATGTAAGATAGGAAAACAAGAAGTCATGTTTAGACTGACTGAGTGCAAATAAAGTTTTCAAATAAAAAACCAGTCGGCAATGTTATTGTTCATGTAAACACATTCTTAAGAAGATATTCCAGCACAACCATGTACATGAAAACAGAAAACTAATCCACTAATCAACCAACACGGAATCACAATCAATCAACGCAAAAAAGAACCAATGTACTCATAGCAGCAAGAAAAGAAAATAATTTCCTCAATCACATGGATTTGAATGAAGCAAAAACCTTGTTCATATTCTCGAACTCTTCGCTCCACTTCTTCAACATCTGCGGACTGCCTTAGAATTCCTTCTACTATAATTCCTGTTAAACATATTACGTATAGTCAAAATAAACTCTGAAGAGAGACAAACAAGATTTGATCACAATTTATACGTCCCTATCATGAGGTAATAATTGGCACATCATAATATGGATTCAACTAATCATACTAAAGTCTAAATATCCTCCTCATCTTCAGCGAGAAAACACAAAACTGATCAATGATCGCCATTGATGACAAGAAAACGGAGAACAAATAACTAATTTTTGTATATTTCTGTATCAAGCTGCAGCCATCATATATATACAACCTGAAGGATCATTGTGGTATTCATGTTCTCCCAGATCATGTGATACACACCCCACAGTTTTGGTCAGCTTGGAAGTATTTAAGATTTATAATGACGATTATTTTTTTAAGTAAATTAATTTCCAAGAGGGACAAAATGGAGAACAAAGGCAACAGGAGCATAGTGGTGAGAGAAAGGGATATACTAAAAAACCATAAGACATAATATAAACACCAATACAAAATAAAATCAATCAAAAGATTCATTTTATTTTATTTTTTCGTCCTACATAAGCTCAATTTTAATAATACTTTTATCACTTTGACAATTATTCCAAAATTTAGTAACACAAAAACAGGCAAAGCATATCGAACGGGTGCTGCAAGATTTCATGATAAACTAGTTTAAAGGGTCATTCAAATAGCAAAAGAAAATCTTACCATACTTCTCAAGAAACTGAAGTGCCTTTTCCAGGAAGGATGGCCCACCATCTATATCTTCTAATGCAAGCAATATCGGGCGTCCAACAACCAAAGATTTAACTGGGCGTTTGTCCCTCCCTGAATTGTATAGGAAAAACCCAAAACATAGAATGRATAGATGAATTTCACGCCATACTATACAAGCGGGTAAATGGGAATCTCTTCGGAAAAGCTACAAAACAATATTTACTGAAGAACATGACAGAAATAAGGGAGGAACAAACATTGATGGAAAGATCCTTCCAYCGTATCATTAGTGTCGCTTCTAAATATCCCATTATGTCCCATCACAAGAGCAGCATTTGGTGCTTGTGCAAGAGCATGCTCAAGGGCTGTCTTCCACTCATACAGGTCCTCTGTTGTCTCTGCCTGAAATTCAGAAACAGAAAGACGAGATCGCATAAATAGAAATAAAAAAAAAATAGAGAAGGAGAAAGAGAAAGAGAGATAAGAAAACAAAATTAAGAAAGAATATGACATTTTTTATGCACCTTAAGAGTAAATGCCCGTCCATCCCGTCCGTCAGGAAACAAAACAGTCAGCAATTTCTTGTCTTCTCTAACTACAACACTACACACAGGAAAAGATTAGTAACATAGCATGAGACAAGTTGAAAACGCAACAGAGAAACAGAGACCATTGATTAATACCTTCCTGAATTATTCAAATCAATGCCACCCAAAGTCAGATTTACTTCACCACCACGCTGCGGAAGTGCGCTCTACATGACAAGTGAAGTTCTTGAAATTCACGGCCATAAAATATCAAATTAAAGATTAAGGAAATAACACAATAATAAGATGCTCGACAACATCCACTCTGTTCTGTAACATGATGAATAAGCAAATACTGTACTACAAAGAACATCTAAGAAAAAAAAAGGGAAATTGAAAATGTGAATTAAACTAACAGGGTCACTCTTGAAGAAAACCAACGAGGTGCGTGTGAGGATAAACCAACGTTTCTTCCAAGACTTCCATCCTAACCCTGTAAGAAGTTTAAGAGTTAAAGTACCAAATCAACAGCTACACCAAAAGAAGAGCGTGATTCAACTTGAATTATCCATTTTTTTTATTTTACCATAATAATCATATGTACATGCTTAAAACAATTTACTTCTCTATTTGATGCAAGTCATTAAAATCTAGTTTAAGGCGCAATGTCAACTTTAGATGAGCAAAAATAATGGTTTCTTCGGAAATCAAAATGAATATCTTCAACTTAATGTATTCAGGAGAATATTGTCACCCCTTATTCCTCGTCTGGATAAAGATTTAAAAAAAAAAGGAAGTTGCTTCCTACAAAATCATACGTTGTCTATATCTACCTCTTCATAAAGATTAATTACCTACAATGGATCGGCGTATCTCAGCAACAAGTATACGTTTCGAAAAACATAATTGAGCATGTTTGGTTTCAATATTGGGTGATTGTGTTTATCTGCCGGTAAATTGTGTTCAGTAGCTTTTATAATGAGATTGTGTGGTGGGTTCTAAGTTCTTTTGTCAAGAGAGTATGCCGAAAATAAAATTCATTTAGAAAAAGAATTATAAAAGTACACACACACACACAGAAATGCATGTAAACCATGAAACATATGTTGGATGCTTTTACAGGGGTAATTTTGAAAATTTTATGGAAACTTGAAAAGGAAGAATCAAATAAATTTCCAACCAGAGCGCCCAACCATAAGAACATCATCTTGTTAAAGTAATTAAGAAATTGAAACAAAACTTAGCACAGAAATTATGAATAGTATTTTTGCCCCATTTTGATGGACACTCAAATGAAGGAGATTCACAATGTTTTATCAAATATTAAATAAGAAATTGAGGGATACCAAAACCAAATTCTTCTGACCTCTGAAAAGGGCAAAAATGCAGATAAAGAAGTGAATAGCCTTAATAATCAAAGTGGTAAAGAATCGCATGATAAATAACTACAAATTAATGAATCGCTCTTAATAACTTTTCTTCTAATGACTTCCATTTCCCCATCCCTTGTTACTCTATCATATATAACCAACTTTTGCTTGTTTTAATTATTTTTGTTCATTATACTTCTTCTCCTACATAGCATGTACCTCTCCTCAGAACTGCTTTTTTTTTTTGCACTCTCCTCAGAACTGCCTTGATAGTGAATACGCCATCACAAGCACGACAGTAAAACGGGAGTTACAAAGCTATAATTTTACCTAGATTTAGCAAAGAAAAGTACTAACTACTAAAGATTATATTAATTCTCTTTTAGGACTTGACGGAAAACGCAAAATGTTTCCACGAATACCATCGTGCATAATGGGTATCTTTTTCGTATTTATATCGGTACTCCATTGCAAGCAAATGACAATTTAATATTACAACTTATTTTCTCCATATGGAAAATGTGATAAAACTTGGTTTCCTATGCTCTCTATTTCCTTTTCCTCAATGAAATCCTAGAGACAGAAATCAAGGGGGTAAATTCAAGTCCTATCAGGCCAGAAATCAAATATTTGCAAGTTATCAATATAATATTCACTCCAAATTGTACAAAAACAGTATTAAAAAAAATATATTAATTATTCATACTCGCTCCAAGTTGCGGGAAATTGTGAGATAATCCTACAAGTCTGAAAAAACTAACCTTTGGAAGATATGAGTAGATGCCCGCTCTTGAATATCTGCAAATTCATCAAAAAAAAAAAAAAATCAAAAGGCATTAAAAGGAAGAGAAAAAAAAGCAACAAACCACAAAATTAAAGCACGCTAAAACCAAATATTCATGAATTGAAATCGAATTCGAGCAAAATTTAAAAAACAGGAAAGAGTATAAACCCAAACCGGCTGCATTGGCAAGATTTCAACTCTATCTTGACAACCACGTGACTAAACTTGACTAGGAAAAAAAAAATAACTCCCAACATTTACATCACTCCTTCCCTTTTCTTTAAACTCACGCAATGAACATCGAAGAAAAAGGAAAATAAAAACAAAAACATAACTTAAAAGCATTACCGCATTAGAGTTGACTACACGGGGGCGTTCAAATGCGGCGAGAGATGCCGACATTTCGCTTCTGTTTTTCCGTTTTACAGTTGACTTATCATCTCAACTGGGAATTCAAACACTGAGTCGACTCGGATCGAAACCCAGGCCGCATAATCGGAGAAGATCTACACAATGGGGATGGATGAACAACCAGCTTCTCTTTTTCCTTCTTTTTCTTTTTCCTTTTTGAAGAAAAATGGATAGATGAAGCAAATAGCAGCAAGCCAACCAGAGCTGCTTCTTTCAGAAGCCTTTTTTCTCTTTTTTGTTATTTTTTTATTCTTTTATTTGTTTGTTTATTATTTATTTTTCTTTCTCTCTCTTGTTTTTTTTGTTTGTGTATATGTGAGTGGGGGCCGGGGGTGTGGGGTTGATTAGGTGTGGTGTGGTAGTAGTGTAACAGTAGTTGTGTTGTGGGAAGTAATAATAATAATAATAATAATAATACTCTACTATTTTTAATTTTTTAGTCTGTCTTTTGCTTTTTAATTTTACCTACATTTGGGCCGTTAATGACTCAAGATTGATTATGTATCCACTACATTTTCTACTGCAGTAATTGCGTTCGTTGTATTTAAGAGAATAAAATAAAGGATGACAAGGGCTTTTTGGACATTTGATTATTCGGTTACTTTTTGCTCATGGCATCATGAGCTTATATTATTATATTTTGATATGACATGAGATGATTGTCAATTTGATAAGCTAATTTATCGAGTTGAATTGTAAGTTCGGTAGGTCCATTAGAATCGACGAACTAAACGGCTCATTTTACATTAGGTTATACAATTACTCTATTTTAATGACAAGTGTGATTATTAAGAAAATTGAAAAAATATGTATCAATAAAAAATGTATAGAAAAATGAAAAAAAATATATATTTCATTAGTGATATGTGATAAATCGAATCGAAACCGAGCCATTTGGGTGGAAAAAATTAAACACACATCACTATGCCACCAAATGTGAGCGTAGATTTTTTAATAATTTGTACGTGTAGTAACACTAGTAATGTGATTTCTTAATAAATTGATTATATATTGATTGTAAATTTAACATATTGTCTAGTGAAACTCTCTTGTTTCATTTCTTGAAAATCCCAGCAACATTTGATTAGTTAATGTTAAAAAAATGACCAGTTTTGTAAGTTCCCAACAATGTAAAATTTTGTAATTGTAAAGGGACGCATAATCCAAATGTGTTCGCCAATCCACAATCAGGATATAAACGTGAGAGTATAATTGTCAATTGATATAGGAGTATAATTGTCAATTTATTAAGATTTTTTTTTATTTTTTTTAATATTGGGGTAATGTTATAAAAATATAGGGTGCTAAAACCACGAGTTATATTATTGCATAAACAATAAAACTCCTAAATAATCTATTTTCGTAATCCAATTTAGCTAATAATATCAAATGAGACGGAGGGACAATCAAACTTCTCTAAATTTGTTGCGTGAAATATTAATTTGGTGTTGTCCATTTCAGTTTTCTTTATTTATGGGATTCTATTTTTAGGTGGATTCAAATAAATGATATCAGTGGGTGTAAATTTTGAGGCGCGAAATAAAGACATCTTTGAAAAACAAATGTACAATCCCCTAGAGCTTGACTCCGTTTCCTAGTTGTTCAAATTCAATAAAAGCTTGTTGTACCCTTGTTGTGGTACACTACATAAACATAATAATCATTATACAGGTATAGATTAATAGTGGTTTATGGAGTTTTATTCATCCATGTGGTGAGTGAAGGATTAGTGGTCCAAATATATGCAAATGGGAGTTGTGATAAATCCAGCGCATTTTGGTCAGTGGTCTCAGAGTTGGGACTTTGTAACAAAGAACTGATTTTTGCTTTTGATATGCCTGGTCAAATTCTCTTTTTTTTCTTTTTTTCAACACATCTCTCTCTTAGGTCTCCTTTTTTTTTATAGGGTTAATTTTCCATTTCATGTGTTGGTTTTTGACATGTTCACATGTTTGAACATTCAAAAAACTTGTGTGTAATTGTTCTACAGTAAGTATAATTTGCTAATTAAAAATTATCAAGCTATACTTGTGCTAATGTTAAAATGCTAATTGGCCGTTGGCCCGGGTACTAGAGGATCAGGACCCGCTCCATCCACTCCACGGGTCGAATCGCCCTGTCACGGGCCATGTGTCGGGTCGGGTCAGGCCATTATGCTTGTTTTTTATTATTTTTATTAAATTTAATATTATTTTAATATATAACTAGTTTAACACCCGCATATTATGCGAGATTTGAAAAAAAAATTATACTTGTTAAAAATACTAAGAGATTAATATTGAGAATTGTACACACAAATCGTAACATTATTTTTCTATTTACACGAAAATTATTCTTCACGATAAATAATTTTTACACATAAATCCGAGCATTGTTTGTTTTAATTACAGTAAGACTGGTTTCACAATAAATAATTTTTATTATTATTACCCGGGATCACAAAATTAGTTGTAAGACTTAGCAAAATATCTTATACTTAAAAGGAACCCGTAAGAATTTGAGTTTGTAAAATGAACATACAACACCCGCATGTCGCATGTAAATATATGATATAAAAAATTTAAATCTATAAGTCACTGATAATTCTATTAAAAACGTCATATATCTAACTTGTAGTATATGTAATATTATTTTTTTTTCTGCGTAAGACATTAATTTGTTCATATAAATATATAATGTGTTTATCAATGCATTTTATTAGAATGTTGGGTATGTGGTGTTAATGACACTATACATATATATATAGTAAGTATTAAAAATTTGTAAAATTAAAGTTTATACAATTCTCTATTTGATGGTTTCATTTAATTACTTTCCAATGAAAAAAGTTTCACATTAAAAATGTATCTTGAGATTTATTGATAGAATGATAGAAGTGATTCGCATTGGTTTGTTGAGCAAAATATATATTTATTATTTTATAATATGAAATTTAATAATTTTAAAATATGATTATTTCGCAAGTCACAACGGAACTAACGTTATACGAATAAGCAAGCGAAAACGTTAATATAAAAATGTATTTCATATTTATAATTCTTATGCCGGTGTTAGGATTTTATATGCTACAATATACATTATAAATGGTATCAACTGTTAAGTACTAAACGAACTAGTTTGATAAAAGTACTCCCTAGTTACGTCTAGAAACAATGTATAAATAGCATACCAACAATCTGGAATATTAAGATATTTATCATTTTGTGAATATTAAATTTAGCAGAATAAAAAAGTAATATACAATTAAGAACTCGTAGGTTCTTTTAATCGCATAATAATTAGGGGTGTAATCGAGCCGAGTCGAGTTGAATATTCCCAGGCTCGAGCTCAAGCTCGACTACAATACTAAACTCGAGCTCGGCTCATTTGAAAACTCGGCAAGTTCGAGTTTGCCTCGACTCGAGTTACATAATATTAATAAAAAAACTTAAAAAGCATAAAATAAATTACTTAATATTAATTTTTATTATATATTTAGAGTATATATGTAAATAAGTAAGCATAATAAGGATAAAATGGTAAGTTTATAAAAACTCGATTAGCTGGCCCGGATACTAGAGGATCAGAACCCGCTCCATCCACTCCACGGGTCGGATCGCGCTGTCAAGGGCCATGTGGCGGGTCGGGTCAGCCCATTATACTTTTTTATATTATTTTTATTAAATTTAATATTATTTTAATATATGACTAGTTTAACACCCGCATATTATGCGAGATTTGAAAAAAAATAATACTTATTAAAAATACTAAGAGAATAATATTGAGAATTGTACACACAAATGGTAACATTATTTTTCTATTTACACGAAAATTATTCTTCACAATAAATCATTTTTACACATAAATCGGAGCATTATTTGTTTTAATTACAGTAAAACTGGTTTTCACAATAAATAATTTTTATTATTATTACTCGGGGATCACGAAATTAGTTGTAAGACTTAGCAAAATATCTTATACTTAAAAGGAAACCCGTAAAAATTTGAGTTTGTAGAATGAACATACAACACCCGCATGTCGCATGTAAATATGTGATATAAAAAATTTAAATCTATAAGTCACTGATAATTCTATTAAAAACGTCATATATCTAACTTGTAATATATGTAATATTATTTTTCTTTTATGCGTAAGACATTAATTTGTTCATATAGATATATAATGTGTTTATCAATGCATTTTATTAGAATACTGGGTATGTGGTGTTAATGACACTATATATATATATATATATATATATATATATAGTAAGTATTAAGAATTTGTAAAATTAAATTTATACAATTCTCTATTTGATGGTTTCATTTAATTACTTTCCAATGAAAAAAGTCTCTCATTAAAAATGTATCTTGAGATTTATTGATAGAATGAAATTTAATAATATGAAATTTAATATGAAATTTTTATTATTTTATAATATGAAATTTAATAATTTTAAAATATGATTTCGCAAGTCACAACGGAACTAAGGTTATACGAATAAGCAAGCGAAAACGTTAATATAAAAATGTATTTCATATTTATAATTTTTATGCCGGTGTTAGGATTTTATATGGTACAATACATTATAAATGGTATCAACTGTTAAGTACTAAACGAACTAGTTTGATTAAAGTACTCACTAGTTACGTCTAGAAACAATGTATAAATAGCATACCAACAATCTGGAATATTAAGATATTTATCTTTTTGTAAATATTAAATTTAGCATAATAAAAAAGTAATATATAATTAAGAATTCGTAGATTCTTTTAATCGCATAGTAATTAGGGGTGTAATATTGAGCCGAGTCGAATATTCCCAGGCTCGAGCTCAAGCTCGACTACAAAACCAAACTCGAGCTCGAATGAGTTCAGTTTTCTCAAACTCAAGCTCGGCTCATTTGAAAACTCGGCAAGTTCGAGTTTGCCTCGACTCGACTCGAGTTACATAATATTAATAAAAAAACTTAAAAAGTATAAAACAAATTACTTAATATTAATTTTTATTATATATTTAGAGTATATATGTAAATAAGTAAGCATAATAAGGATAAAATAGTAAGTCTATCAAAACTCGATTAGCTCGCGAGCCTATCGAGTCAAGTATCACTGAACTCGAGTTCGATACATACTCGAGTAGCTCGGCTCGATTAACCGAGTGTCGATTTTGAGCTTTTTCGAGTTGACTTCAAGCGGTTCACGAGTCGAGTAATTCACGAGCCGGATCGACTCACTTACACCGCTAATAATAGTGAGTTAATCAACTTTTGTGGGATATTTCTACATACAACAAGTACCTCCGTGCGGGCAAGTACCCTCTAGAGCTGTCAAATGGGCGGGCTGGCCAGACTAACCCATGGGCCACGAGCCAATTGGTGTGAGTGGGCTGGGCTGGGCTGGGCCAAAATAAAATTAGGCTTGTAATTTTCCAACTCAGTCCAGCCCATCACGGGCTAGCGGGCCAAGATCGGGCCAAAATCGGCCCTGATTTTTAAAATACATTTTGAGAAGCTAACTTAACTATCAAATAAATACCAAAGTCCAAACATAATAGTTATTGTCCTTGTCCCAATTAAGAAGTACATAAAAATACATGAGATCAAATACTCAAAGACAACATATACAAGTTTCAAATACCTAAAAAAGTCTCAAATACATAGCAAAGTCCAAACAACATAATCATAATCCCAATTAAGAAGTACATATAATAATAAGTCCAAACTAAGAAAATAAACATATTAAAATCTTAATCTCATTACTACTCAAATATCTTCATTCTCAAGCATATTGAAATTTTCCATTCCAATGGAATGTTTCTCTTTCGACCCTTTCATTTCTATTTAAATAAGAAAAAAGTCAATAACCATAATCATAGGAAATAAATAAAAAAATTGTTATTTTATTAATTTTAACCCTAAAGAGATTGTTTTTTAATTCCCACAACATAACAAATACTCTAAAATTAATATGAATACAGAAAAAGTAAGTCTTTATAGATAATGTATGAAAATTGGATTTGAACAAAAAAAAAAAGAAAGAATTACAAACGCCATATTGAATTGAATTCTGAATTTTTACAGCAACAACAACAAAAATGGACTACAAATCCAATAGAAATTGGAAAATTGATAAACATAAGAACCAGACCTTCCCAGATGTATTGGAATCTTAATCTTGAAATAAATAAAATTAAAATACAAAACCAATAGAAGCTGTAATATTAATAGGAAAACATTAAAATTATGCCTACCCAAATTGTATCAAAATTAGGATCTTGAAAAGAAAATTTGATATACAAAATTAAACTGGACCAGCAAGGGAGCAAACTTAGAAAAAAATAACAACAATAATCAGCATCACCATTAAATCAATGATTCCTTACAATTTCCTGGAAAAAAATAGATCAGTAGAAAAAATTGAGTGATGATTGAATAACATGTGGATCTGGGTGAATTGGTCAAAAAAAAAAATTTATTTTACCAAAATCATGCAAACGTGGTGTTTTGCATGTAATTGTGGTGTTTTTCTTATATTTTTAAGTCCGGTTTTATATTGGTTTTAGCGGTTTTTGAGTCGATTAGTTAAGTTATTAGGTTGTTTGTCTCGTTATATTGTTTTTCGTATTTCTTTTTTATTTTATATTTAATATGATTTAATTGTTCAATTAATTTGGAGTTTGGTGTAATTTTTGGGTTTTATGATCAAAATTTCTATTTTCATAGGTTAAGGCATTGAGGACCAAAGTTCAAGGCAAGTCGTGCCAAGGTGTGCCAAAATTGGTGCCAAGAAGAAGTTTCAAAGTGGCTAACATTCTGGAATGCTAGCCAAGGCACGCCACTCCTCGCCAAAAATGACGTCAAGCCTTGACGCACGCCAACATTGACGCCAAATTCCGCGCCAGCACGCCCGCCCGCCCACGCTTGCGCGTAGCGCTCCGTAGCGCACGCACTCGCGGCACGCCTCCCGCCCGCAAGGCAGCGCCTGACGCTTGCCAACATCGTTGCCAAATCCCCACGCCATAACCGGCGCCAACATCACGCCAAACCCCAGCCGCGCAGCGCCCACCTGCCGAGCTATGCGCGCCCAGGCTCGGCCAATGCCGAGCCATATCAAGCCACCTTGAGCCAACATGTGCCAAACACCTAACCAAGTGGCTAGAAAGGTACCCCCGGGTCAAACTTGGTCAAACCCGGGAAATCCATGTCTTAAAACCCAATTTGACCCATTTAACCCCAATTTAACCTATTATAAATAGAATCCAACTCTCACTTGGTATAATCACCTCCTCCCAAAAATCCGGCGATACTGACGGCCAAATCCGTCAAGATTCCGTCAGTATATCAAATACTGACGGCCTCCTGACGGATAATGGCCGCCAGTATTTTTGCGTTCAGGATTGTAGTATCCTGACGGGAAATGAAACCCGCCAGGAATGCCGGCTGTTTCCTTGACGGCTAATGCCGCCAGAAAACGCCCGCCAGTATTCCTGTCGGGTTGTGCCCGCCAGGAATATCTGGTGTTTTCCTGGCGGCTAGGCCGTCAGCATTCCTGGCGGATTTGCCCGCCAGCACTAATAAACAAATAAAAATAATTAAATTAATATTAATTAATAAACAAATTTTAGATAAAATTTAATTAATTAATAATTAAATTAAAAATAATAAACAAATAAAATTTTAGAGATAATCCAAAATAAATAATCCACTAATAAAAAAATCAAAACAAATCATTCAATAACAAAAAATCGTTTCAGCAATCGAATGTATAAAAATATAACTATCCATCTAAATCTCCACCATCTGGACTACGGGGAGGCCGACGAGCCATGGCCCGAGCAACAGCTTCTTCAATCTGCTGTTGGAGCCTCAGCTGGGAACGCTCCTGCTTCTCACGGATCCGCTGAATCTCCAGCGCCTACTCGTCGCGGATCCGCTGAAGCTGCTCAAGTTGCTCCTGCTGGGACTGTACCTGAGTTTGGAGCCTATGAACATCGGCGGTGGAGGTGGAAGAAGTACTGCAACCCTTCTGAGTCTTCCCAAAGCATCCAAGGCCATAACGTCGACCCTTCCTATTCCCGACGACCTGTAGGTAGACCTCGTTCGGGTCTACCTGAGGGCTGCTATCATCAGACGACGCAGGACGCCTCTCCTCCAAAACCCTCTCATAATCCTCCTGATATCAAAATTTTCAGTTATTATTACCAAACAACTTTTATCAGATTTTATAATAACTTTTATCAGATTTTATAATAAATCGGTTATATATAACATATAAAATTTACAGCTATCTTCTGGGGTTTGGGATCCGTAAATGTGCCGTCGGGATTTCGATGATACCTCAGCAGAAGCTCGTAGTTACTGGTCTGCGAACCCGTCTGTGCAGACTGTATTTAAAGTTACATTTATAATATTTAATATAATGAATCAATTAAAACATAAATTTATACATATTCAATAATATAATTTAATTACTTAAAATATTATCATTGACTTACAATCTCGGCCGCCTGTCGATTAGCCGGCATGGACCCGCCTCGATGCTTCGCTATACCAGTCGAAGGGCCGCCGGGCTCGCTCATCCTGTTCCGCCTGGCCTTCTCTGATTTCTCCACCTCCTCAGGCCGCTGAAACTCCAACAGCCACCTGTTCCAAGTCGTCTCCCCTACAATAGCAGGTATCGTCCCCTTCATCGATACGCCTTCCTCCACTCGTATATACGACTCTTATAAGCCTCCCGCATCGAGATATAGAATGCCGCCCTGATGGCATTCTCGTCGTACATACGAGTGTCCCACCACACCAATCCCTACAAAAGAAATACAATTAGACAAAATAATTAAGCAATTTACTTAACATAAATAAATAAAAAATACTTCAAAATTACCCTAAAATGAGGCCACCACGTCTGACGATGGCTCTCCGGATGTGCTCGTATTTCCACCCATCTGGGTGGATACGAGCCTCGTGTATAGTCCTGAGATAGGTCGGCAAGTCCTTCGACGGACTCCGTAACCTAAAAATTAATAAGTTTATTTCAATATATGTGAAATAATTAAATTATATATTGAACACATAACAAAATTGATTAAAATGTTACTTACCTATTACCGATCACGACTACCTCGATCCCGGAAGTCCTGACCTCTGTACCAGGCGTGCTCGTCCCCGCCTCATCAGACGGGGTAGGTGGAACAGTATCATCTAGGTCCATGTCGGTGGCATCATCCTCATGGTGTCCCGAAGACGATGAGCCGAGAGAAATCCGACGATGATGGGGACCTCTACCAGGCATCTATCATACAACATAGTTTTATTAATAATATTTTTTTACATAAGTATATAATTATATATATATATATATATATGTTGTGTGTGTGTGTGTGTGTGTGTGTGTGTGTGTGTGTGTGTCGTTATAATTTGTTCAGATTATCGTTAACACCCATAAAATTTTCAAACCTCATCCCTAACTTTCAGACTCATCTTCGTAGCTTCCTTCGTCTTCTTCAGTTAAATGTAGTTCATCGCTTTCTGACTCTTCTGAATCATCATTGACCGACTCGTCGTGTTCGTGATTGAGAGGGTCGTTTAATTGGAAGTCAACATCCTCTAATTGTATTGCAGGAAATGTTTCGACAACATCTTCTTGGAAAGACTGTTGTTCAGGCACGCGAGGCTCGATATAATCCACTGTCGATCGAGCTTTGATTTGACAAGTTGCCCACCAATCTAGTTTGTCTCGCTTCAAACTCGGATACGAACTGTAGTGCCACTTGAGTCGCTTGGGATGCGAGTACAAATGGCTCGTATCGATTGAATTTACGTTTATGATTGACGTCAACGAGCTTATATTGAGGGTGGATTTTCGTTCCGGCTGGAGTTGGATCAAACCACTCACATTTGAACAAGAGCGTCCTTCCGGAAGTTTGAAGCCCGTGATACTCCAATTGAACCACTTCTAGAAGACGACCGTAATAATCCATGTAATCTGGCCCATAATTTGTTCCTCTTATACAAACTCCTGTGCTCGATGTTGATCGCTCAGACCCATACGAGATGCGTGTGAAATCTAAATCCATTAATCTTACAACCGTTGAAAGTGTTCACAACACGTGATGGACCATACGCAATTGACCTCATATAATCGTCATTTACATTGTTCAAAGGATCTCGTGCCTACAATAATTTTATGTTTACGAAGTTATAATATATTTTGATTGCCACTTAATTTTACATATAATTAAGACTCACGTAGCTCTCGAACCAAACAGGAAATTCAGCGTCCACTTTTCGAGACAGTGCCTCATCTGTAATGTTCGGTTGGTGACGTTTAATACCATCTTCGAACAAACTGCAATCATTTATATTAAAATGAAGATTTGTTATAATATACACTTTTCGAAAATAGGGCGTGACAATAATTTTAAGTTATACCCTAAATAAAACCCTTAATTTCAAATTAAACCTAAATTAAACCCTAACTGAAGAATAATTTATATAATTAAACCTAAACTAAACCCTAATTTCATAATTAATTCTAATTAACCCATATTTCAACCCTAATCCCTAAACAAACACTAAACCCTAACCTTTAAAAATAATTATATAATAATTAATAAATAATAATTATATAAAAAATATAACTAATATAAATATAAAAAAAATACAAAAATAAAATTAAAATTGAAAAAAAAATTACCTGGAGGCAGGCGACGGGCGGCAGCTTGGGCTGGCCGGCTGCGGCGGTGGTGGTGGCAGGCGGGCGGTGGTGGTGGCAGGCGCGGCTGGGCTCGGCTCGGCTGCGGCGGTGGAGGCAGGCGGCCGCGGTGGCGAGTTGGG
>BMAC01000429.1:583088-624003 GCA_014905375.1 Phtheirospermum japonicum | reverse complement strand
TCTAATTAGTAGATTTCGATAATTTGGGTTACAACGAATTTGATTAGCTAACCTGATAAATTGTTGGAGTTCAGAACAATTTAGTAAAACATATCTTCGGGCCCTCGGCCAATTCTTCATCCGACAAGAATCTCTTCCCTGCGGCCGAGAAAGCTTCACCAGTATTTTTGAAAACAGATAGAACATTTGGAGTGTCGTCTTCATCATTTTGAACTTCTTCATTACGATGTAAGTTTGTCCTTTTTGTGGAGACATTATCATCGAAGTAATACGAAACAAAATTCGACGCCTCCTCAACTAGATATGCGTTTGCTATTGATCCTTCAACACACGCCTTTATTCCTTACATTGTTTTTCAACTTGCGAAGATACCTCTCAAAAGGATACATCCACCTGTATTGCACTGGACCAGCAATTCTCGCTTCGTATGGTAAGTGGACGGGCAAATGTTCCATTGAATCGAAAAAACTAGGTGGAAATATCATCTCAAGTTGACAGAGTATTAGGGGAATGTCACGCTCTAAACGACTCATATCAGCAGTTCCTATAACTCTCGCACTCAGATCTCTGAAAAATAAACTTAACTCTGTTAGTGCCTTCCACACTGGATGAGGAAGCAGTTCTCGAAATGCAATTGGGATCAACCGCTGCATAAACACGTGACAGTCATGGGTTTTCATCCCGTACAATCTCAACCCTTTCATATCAACACAGCGACCTAGATTTGATGCGTACCCATCAGGAAATTTGATAGCCTTTATCCATTCACACAATGCAACTTTCGACGGCTTATCGAGCGTGTACGACGCTTTGGGATACTTTCCTGATGCGTCTGCATGAAGCTCGGGACGGTGACAGTATTCTGCTAACTCATCTCTTGATTTTACTGTGTCTTTTGTCTTCCCTTTGACATTCATCACCGTGTTAAACACATTATCAAAAACATTCTTCTCAATGTGCATAACGTCTAGATTATGACGAATCAAGTTAGTGCTCCAGTAAGGCAAATCCCAAAAAATACTTCTTTTTCTCCATCCACTACTCTTCGCTATTAGTCCGTTCACATGTTCTGCATTTTCATCGGTTACCTTCAGAAGTCCTAGCCGTTCAATTTCGGCCAAAATCTCTGTTCCAGAACGCACGTGCGGCGGCAGCGCTTCAACCTTTCTATTTTTCCTAAAATGTTTTTTATCTTTACGAAGTCGATGATCACATTCTAGAAACTTACGATGGTTATCAAACCATGATTGTTTCATGCTCTTTTTCAGGGTAAACGCGTCTGAACGCTCCATGCAATACGGACAAGCCATTCGACCGGACGTGCTCCAACCAGACAACATCGAGTATGCAGGAAAGTCGCTTATGGTCCACATAAGGGCCGCTCGCATCTGAAAGTTCTGTTTTTTAGATACATCGTACGAGACAGCACCGTCGGACCACAACTGCTTGAGCTCCTCCTGGGCGGTGCAGCGGAGGTGGGCTGGGGCAGCGGCGCGGCGGCGGGCTAGGCCTTGGCTGCGGCGTTCGCGTCGGTTGGAGGCAGGCGGTGGTGGTGGCAGGCGGGCTGGGCTTCGGAATAGAAGCGGCAGCGAGCGGAGCGCGACGGCGAGCGGAACGGCGGCGGTGGCGATGCGGCGGGGGAGAGAAGGAGAAAAAAGAGAGAGAAAGAAAGAGAGAAAGTGAGGCGGGGAGGGAGGAGGCCCATTTTTTAGGTCATAGTCCTGACGGCCATGCCCGTCAGGATTACACTTAAACGCTGACGGTCTTACCCGTCAGCATATATTGTTTTATTTTTTTTAATTAAAATTTCGCGCTGACGGCCATGGCCGTCAGCATATTTTTTTTGTTTTTTTTTTTTAAATAAAAAATTCATCCTGACGGGTCTGCCCGTCAGGATAGTTACGCGGGATAAATTTCCGCCTCATCCCTGAGGGCATGCTGATAGGGCTTTATACTGGCGGCCACGACCGCCAAGAAATCCGCCAGTATATTTTTCCGCCAGTAATGCCGGATTTTTTTGTAGTGTTCTCCCTCTAGATTTAATTCCAAGAATTTCATTGAGTTTGTAAACTCAAGAAGAATTCAAGTACTCCCTTGGATTTTATTTTTATTTGTAATTTCATTCAAGCTTTTGCATTCTCTTTTTAATTCAAGTAAGTTTTCTTTAATTTTCATGATTTTCTTCATTTTCATGCTTATTCTTCAATTTATGCCTTTTGCCTTAGCTCCTAGATTAATTGTTAGATCTTGTGAATCGTCCATGGAATCTAAGTGAGTGACACACCAAGATCATAGATCGAGTCCTTGATCGTCTTTATTTTAAGTGTTTCATGTTTGTTCTTTATTTTTTCATGCGTGTTCTTCATTTATGAATTTTACCTTAGCTCATAGATTTCTTGTTAGATCTTGTGAATCGTCCATGGAATCTAGGTGAGTGACACACCAAGATCACAGATCGAGTCCTTGATCATTTTTATTTTAAGTCTTTCATATGCTTTATTTTGGTTTTTATTTTCATGCATTGTATTATGTTAAATCCTAGATCTACTATTCGTTTCTTGTTATTTTTCGAATTTTTTTTTTAACTTTTACGTCAACTTTTATTGCTCCTTCTATTGGTGCTTTCATTTTTGTTAATTTACATTATTTAGATTTTTATGATCATGCATGCATGGTTGTACTTTAGGTTTTTTTAGTTGTACTTGATGAAACATTGTTTTTACTTGCATATTTTCATTCATGCTTGCTATTTCAGTTTCGGCATACGCACTAGGCATCCAACCAACTTGCATTTTACTTTTTCTAGTTAGTTTATTTTCATATTTTTTCATAATTTTTCGTTTTCATTTATTTTTCAAGCTAAAAACACATTGATTCTTACATAGCAATCGAGTTCCGATAATAACGAGACATGAACCCACTTTTCTTATTTCAACACCACCCAAAATTACAAAACATGTGGGGTTTGGAAAATATCTCGATCGCTGCGTGTTTATAGAAAAAACTGTGCTTCTATCCAAAAAATAAAAAAGAAATGCGTGCTTATGGATGCTAGCAGAACCCCAATCCAAAATCATGCTAGCAGATAAAAAAAATTATAAGAAGACAGAAAAGCCCATAACAAACAACTCAATAATTATCTGATTCGAAAAAAATTAATTAATTGTGGCCTGTTCAAAAATCGAATTGATTATAAAAAACATATAGTTTCCAGACAAAGATCGAATTGGGTCTTTGAATTACCTATCCAATTGGTGGTGGCTCTGTATTGTGTCCGGTTATGTGATGGTGGGTTGCTATTAGCTCCGTGAGTGCACAAATATGGTGGTCGAAAATATGATTATGCTCTAGCAGCTTGGGTGGACGGCTTCAGAATAGGGTTACCATCTTGTTGAGCAATTTTCCCCAATTTCATTTACTTTTGATTTGTTTTGCGTGAATAATTAAACTGAAGCCACAAATCCTAAATCCAATTGACTACAGTTAAAGGCTCAAGCCCAGCCAAAAAACAAGAGGGAATATATATATATATATATATACATATATATATATATATATTATTTTTTTGGCCCAGAAATAGTTCGGGCTTCTATGGCCCACGACTGAGCGGCCCATCGGACCATTTGAGACAAGTTAAATTCGGCCCGAATTTTTGTACCAATAAAATAAAAGCCCAAGCCCGTCTAAAAAAGGGCCTGGCCTGGTTCATTTTTGACGGCTCTTACCCTCTATATAAAATGAAGTAATATTTTTATAATTAAAACAATCGATTGTATATTTGTCATTTGATATTATTATTATTTTTAAAGTGCGAATATATATTAAAAAAGGAGAAAAAGATACGGGGTGGCCGAGTTCCCTACACGACCAAAAGTCATAGAATGAAAAAAGTTTGGGGGGTCGAATCCCCTACACGACCATGAGTCATCAAATGAAAAAAGTCAAGGGGGTCGAATCCCCTACACGACCAATCAAAAACTAAAAGAGTCTGCAATTGACTTTCTTTGGGATGCTCGGTAGCATTTCTTGACGATGGTTTTAGTGSCTCGTAAGGAGTAGAGGAAAGAACTGGTGGGCTCGGGCTCATCCTCGAAACCGGGATTATCTCGCAAGATGGTAACTCCGGCAAAGTTCACCGAGTCAGAAAAGGTACCAACTTCAACCCCATTAGCAAGAAGGGTTTGAAGAGGAGGAGCGGCCGAAATGACAACAAGAGGAGTAACGTCGAAAATCGGGCAGGAAAGTGGATTAGCCGAAAGGGGTGAGGAGAGAGGCACGGGATGGGCCGAGAGCGGGCTACTCGAAACGGACCGGGCCAGGCTCCCCGAACGGTGGGCTGGAGGTGAAGAAGGCCTAGAGTTAAGCTGGGCTGAGGGATGCGGGCCCAAGATGGATTTGGGTGAGGCCGTGAGGGCCACAGCCGGGCCGGGCCGGGCTGGGCTGGAAAATCATCAGCAACAGAAAATGAGTCAACGTGAGGACCGGGCTGAGGGCCTGGCTGCGGGCCCGACTGAGAATTTTCAGCGGCAGATTTAGGAGAATAAGCAGCAGCAGATTTGTTGGGAAAATTGTTGGGTTTCAATTCAGCGTGTTTCACGTAGCAGAGAGCTTCCAGGTGGCCCAGGTGACGACAAAACATGCAATAGGACGGAATTTTTTCATAAACGACATCGAGCACGGTTCTCGTTTCACCACATCGGACGGCAATTTGATATTATTTGTTTAATTAAGATTTTAAAAATGATATATCAAATATTTAACAACAAATATAAAACGAATCTGAAAAGAAATACTTTAAATTAGTTAAAATAAATATAAAGATTTGTAAATAAAGTCAAAATAATTATTTTGAAATCTGAAAAAGACAAAACAACCCAGAAAAACAAATAACTATTATACACGATATAGAAAATGAAAAAAAAAATTAAAATATATAAAAAAAATTATAATAAATTCTAAATATTTATTTAACAACTTAAAAAATTAAAAATAAAAAAGTAAAAAACTAATAATATTATGATATAAAATCGAATATTCATCAACCCTGGACAGAACAGTGGGTTGTGCTTGTGATGTGGTGATGGTGCGGCTTACGAATACAGGGTAGCCGAGTCGACGAAGGTAAGTGAGGTTGACATTAGCAGTGAATTGGAAGGTTTGGGTTCTCGAATTTGAGTCAAGTGACCTGAGGTGGCTAGTATGATTTGAATGGGTTGCATATTTATTGGGTTTGGCTCAGGCGATGATTTAGGGCCACAATAAAGTATTGACTTCGGGCTTTTTGGGTACTAATTTCGAAAGCTTCGTTGACAATATATAATTTATGTCATGTATTATGTTAAATCTGGAATGAAATGTGGGTTTTAATTTTCTATTCACCTGAATACATTACGCGAAACAAAAACTTAAAATAATAAATACATATAAGTAGAATAAAATATAATATTTATGAAGCCCACTATTAAAATGTTGAATGAGAGTGGATTGTAAACAAGTGCTAATTTCACTCCCACTCCCGCGTCATAATATTTTTAATTTTTTTTTAATTTTTTTTTTCAAATGAGATGGGTGGGTTGAAGAAATAAACAATGGTGCCCCTGTTGGAAAGATAATGCGGAATAATTTTCTTTTCATTGATGGGAATAATTTATACAAAGTACATAGGCCGGGCCCGATTTACAAAAGATGGAAAAATAAATAAAAGAATATTTATTTACAAATATAAATAATATATCCTAATATGCCCTCTCAAGATGGAGGTCCGGAGGAGACGCCAATCTTGGACATAAGGAGATGAAGCCGCGGGCGTGATAAGGCTTGGTGAGAGCATCAGCAAGCTGGTCAGCCGAAGTGACATGAGAAACACGCAGAAGGCGAGACTGAACCAAGTCCCGAACGAAATGATAGTCAATAGAGATGTGCTTCATTCGGGAATGAAAAACTGGGTTGACACAAAGGTAGGTAGCTCCAATATTGTCGTTGTAGAGCACAGGCATAGAGGGCAAGGCGCCCATCTCGGTCAACAAAGAAGTGATCCACCGAATTTCAGCAGCAGCAGAAGCAATAGCACGATATTCAGCTTCAGTGGAAGAACGAGCAACAGATCGTTGCTTTTTGGAGCTCCAAGAAATAGGATTCGGACCCAGGAACACAATATACGCACCAGTCGAGGTGCGATCATCACTGTTTCCACCCCAATCGGCATCAGAAAAGGAGTGTAACGGAAGCGAGGAAGCAGGCCGAAGACAGACCCCAAGGTCACGAGTTCCATTTAAGTATCGAAATAACCGTTTCACAGCACCCCAATGAGTCTCAGTGGGTGAATGCATGAATTGAGACAACTTATTCACAGCAAAGGCAATATCCGGGCGTGTGAACGAGAGATACTGAAGACCGCCCATGGCCTGGCGGTAAAGAGTGGCATCCACAGGTGGAGTGCCGTCGGCGGCGGTAAGGGTGGAGCCAGGGGCGACGGGTGTTTGAACAGGTTTGGAATCGAGCACATTGTGGCGACCAAGTAGATTAAGGACATATTTGCGCTGAGATAGGTAGCAGCCGCGAGCATTCCGAACCACTTCAACACCCAAAAAATACGATAATTCCCTCAAATCTTTCACCGAGAACCGAGTAGAAAGAGAATCAATAGCTCGATGAAGAAAGGCGCTATCACTGCCAGTGATGATAAGATCATCAACATACACAAGGAAATAGGCGACAATACCAAATTCATTGTAGACAAACAGGGAAGTATCTGACTTGGTATTGACAAAACCCATTTCAAGGAGGAACCGGTGAAGCTCGCTATACCATGCCCGTGGGGCCTGCTTGAGGCCATAAATAGCTTTGCGAAGCTTGCAGGTGTAGGACGGGAAGTTGGAGTTGACAAACCCGGGAGGTTGGGCCATGTAAACTTCTTCATCCAGATGACCATGAAGAAAGACATTGTTGATGTCTAGTTGACGAAGACCCCAGCCACGAGAAACAGCAATACTCAGGACAATTCGAACAGTGGTGGGCTTCACAACAGGACTAAACGTCTCAAAATAGTCGACTCCCGGACGCTGATGGAAACCTTTGGCCACGAGTCGGGCTTTGAATTTGTCGAGTGTACCATCAGGTTTCCGTTTGATGCGATAGACCCACTTGCAGCCAACAACATTCTGCGAAGAGTGGGGGGGCACTAAATCCCAAGTGTCATTCTGAAGAAGCGCATCAAACTCAGCAGACATGGCTGCACGCCACCGAGGATCAGCCAAAGCCGTAGTAACATTAGTAGGCTCAACTTCATCAAGAGATACCAAAGATACGAAACCATACTTTTGATTCGGCTTCCGAATATTATCCTTAGCGCGAGTGCGCATAGGATGTGTATTAGATGGCGGCGGAGACGCCGCAGGCAGCACAGGAGGTGCGGCGGTAGGTATCTCCGGAGGAGGTGGCGGCGACAATGTTGGTGACGGAGCATCGGGGGGCGACGTCGAGACCACTGGCAGCAACGGTGGTAGCATTTCCGGGGGAACAGTTACGGGATTAGGGGGACCACGAGGTTGTGTATGAGTGGGAAAAGGGAACACATCCTCGTGAAACTGAACATGACGAGACACAAGGACTTTGGACGTAGACGGGTCAAAGCAAAGATACGCACTTTGAGAAAGTGAGTACCCGAAGAAGACACACGGACGAGATTTGGGGTCAAGCTTGTTGATGTAATAGGGACGTAGCCAAGGGAAACATTGACACCCAAATACTCGAAGACGAGAGTAGTTTGGGGAACGACCAAAGAGGACTTCGAACGCAGAACGCATGTTCAAGTTCGATTTGGGCATACGGTTAATGAGGAAAACTGCTGTAGCAAAAGCATAAGGCCAGTAATCAGTGGGAATAGAGGCTTGATGAAGTAGGGTGAGGCCAGTTTCGACGACATGGCGATGCCGTCGTTCAGCATAGCCATTGTGTTCAGGTGTATGGGGAGGTGAAGTGAGATGAGAAATCCCACCTTTTGTAAGGAAGGGGCGCATGACAATGTACTCGCCCCCATTATTAGAGAACAGGGTAAGTATTTTTCGTTGAAATTGATTTTCAACAAGAGGTTTAAATTGCATGAAAGTAGATAACACATTAGATTTACGTCGCAAGGGATAAAGCCATAAATACTTTGTGAAGTGATCAACAAATATAACATAATACTGAAATCCTTCATTAGAAATAATTGGTGATGTCCATACATCCGAAAAAATAAGTTCTAAAGGAGCATTGGACGACAAACTAGACACGGAAAAAGGTAATTTATGACTTTTATGTATTTTGCACGAAGTGCATAACAATTCAGACTGAAAACTAAAATCAAAATTCCTAGACGACGCTAACTGACGCATAACTTTGGCTGAAGGATGGCCAAGATGCGAATGCCATAAATAGGTAGAGGTTGTACGTGTCGTGAGGGCGGATGGAGCCGCAGACACACACGTCGACCAGTGGTAGATGCTGTTTTTACGCGACCCTTGAATTATGGTTGCCCCCGTACGACGGTCCATCACCTGAAAACCATCAGCAGTAAAGAGTACATCAACATTATTGGTACGGCAAAGTTGTGAAACAGAAATAAGGTTTCGATGCATATCAACACACATAATGAATTATCAAACACTACTGCTGAAGAAGTAGAAAGAGTGCCCGTATGTGTAATTGGCAAACCTTGCCCGTTACCTACGACCACATTATCACTTCCCTCATATGGATTATGAAGGGACATATTCGAAAAATCGGTAGTAATGTGGTGTGATGCACCCGAGTAGAGGATCCAGTCGTGGGGAGCACCAGAATTGTGACTGGCGGTGTGGGCGGCCGGCTGAGAATACGTGGGGCCGCGGTTCTGGTTGTTGTTGGTGTAGCCAATGTTTGTTAGGCGAGGACAACGCTTGGTCGAGTGCCCTTGTTCGTCACAGAACTGGCAGCGTCCTTGATAACCACGACCGCCGTTGATTTGAGGTTGTGGATTGCGGCCATTGTAGCCGCGCCCGCCGGAGTTTCCGCGACCCCTGAAATTGCCGCGTCCACGGGTTCCGCCAAAGCCACGGTTCTGACCACTGTATTGCTGTTGCTGATTATCCGCCGTGAAGGCAGTGACAAGTGCCGTGTCGACGGCAGCAGGAGAGCGGCTTGCAATCTGGGCTTCACGACTCAGCAGCTTTTCGTGAAGTTCAGCAAAACTAGTAGGAGTTTCGCGAGCCTCGAGTGCCGTTGCAAGATCTCTATAGTTTTCGTCAAGTCCTTGGAGCACGGAGAGAGTGATATCGTCTTGATCGACATGAGCACCGAGCATGGTAAGGTCTTCCACAACCGATTGGATCTCTTGCATGTATTCAGAAATAGACTTCRAACCCTTAAYCGGATTGCRAAGTTTTTGACGCAAGGCCATGACTCGCCCACGAGACGCCTTCCCATACGTCCGGGCGAGAATTTCCCAAGCCTCGTTGGAGGTCTTGGAACGTTGGATGAAAGTGATAATAGACGGAGAGATCGAGCTTAYGATCACGCCGAGWAGAATTTRGTCCTKCCGCACCCACGCGRCATGCTTARGGTTAGGGATGCTTTGGTTTTCCTTGTCAAGGAGAGTGGCCGGAGGGMAAGGGATTGACCCRTCAAGATAGCCAAGAACTTCGTAACCACGAAGTGTTGTTTCAATTTGGAATTTCCAACTGAGGTAGTTGGTAGCATCGAGTTTGAGCGGGAATTGCACGCCGGTGTTGAAGACAACCGGTGGCGAGGCAGTGCTGGAGGACGAGGAGGCCATGTCGGACGGCGCTTGTAGGTGGTGGCGGCGTGTAGCCGATGGGGTAGGGTTAGGGTTTTTAGGTGATTAGCCGATTCGCTCTGATACCATGTTGGAAAGGTAATGCGGAATAATTTTCTTCTCATTGATGGGAACAATTTATACAAAGTACATAGGCCGGGCCCGGTTTACAAAAGATGGAAAAATAAATAAAAGAATATTTATTTACAAATATAAACAATATATCCTAATAGCCCTTACACCGTTGAATTTATTAAAAAATAGTTTGATCTCAAGCCTATTAAACCAACCAAACGCACCCATAGGGTTGTAAATGAAGTGAATCGAAATAAATAATTGCATATTCGACTCCTATTCGTCAGATTTATTGAATATTCGTATCTATGTTCGTTTAATATTGATTCGAAATAAGTATTCGTATTCGAATTCGAAATGTAGTTAGAATATTTATTTCCAGGAAAAAGTATTTATGTAAAAATACTTAAAATAAAATATACCCATTATATAAATAATTTTTAGATAAATATAATATAATAAATTTATATAAGATATCAATTATAATTTAAATAATTATATATTTATTTAATAGAAAAATAGAAATAACAATAATTATATTTCGTTATATATATATATATATATATATATATATATATATATTCAAATTGAATATATCGAATCGAATAAGTGAATATTTATATTCATATTCGTTAATAATTCGAAACGAAAAATAATATCAAATTCCGAATCGAATAGAAAAAGTTTGATTCATTTACCACTATACGCACCCATATGATAATTACAACCCCCACTCGAGGTTGGTCTAATTACAAAAAGATCTATAAAATTTTGAAATTACAAGTCACCTTAAATTTTGATTCCATCCCCCATATTATAGCCTTTTTTTTTTTAACTGTTTCAAAAACTTCAAGATTTTTTTTAAGTTTTTATAATCATACCACATATATAATGCGTGTATGAAAAATTGTAGAATACCATTAGTAACATATTAGTGATGATATTTTAATAATATATATATATATATATATATATATATATATATATATATATATATATATATATTGACAAATCTACTTAATAACTTGCAAAATAATAGTAATTTAATCTCAATTTTCTTCGAAAAAATGTTTCACCGGAATCTTCAATTTACGCCGACAAGTGACCATTTTCTTTTCTTTTTTTTGTATATTCAATGCTGGCATGGCGAAAATAAATATAAAAAATATTTTAAATATTTAAGCAATAAATATTCAAAATATAAAAGTGAAATAAGTATTTTATAATTTCAGAACTCTTCTAAATACTTGTATATTAAAATATAAATGTAAAACAAAATTCGGTAAGTTAATAATTAAAATAATTTATAAAATTTTAAATTATTTTAAAATTATAAGAAAACATTTAAATAAAAACTAAAAACCAGACAATTTGTCAAACAAATTTAAAACATTATAAAACACTTTCTCCAAACTTGTTTTTAATTTATATTTTAAAAACTCATTTACCATATTTTGGGATTTCAATATTTTTTTAGGTTTCTTGATATATTTTTTACACGTTTAAAATAACTTTCATATTTTGAATAATTCTTCCAGATCTATTTTATAAATAAATACCATTTTCACACATCTAACACAAATTTCATATTTTTAAAATATATTTGAATATATATTTTTACATATATATTCAGATATTATAAAATAATTTTTCATATTTTTATTTTTTGATAAAATTAAAAGTAAACTTCGATTATTTTTTAGCCACAACATCATTGATTGATAAAAAAAGGTCAAAATTCGGCAAAATATTTATTATTTTTCTTCTAAAAATTGTGATTAAATTGCTAATTTATTATGAGTTATTAGGTAAATATGACAGTGATGTTAAAATGCAACCACACGTAAATGGGATAGTTTTTTTTACCCCCCAATGTATGCAGTTTTTTTCACTTTACCCACCGAAATATTTTTTGTTGCACTTTGCCCCTTGATGTACAATAATTTTCGACGTTACCCCCCAAACTTTATTTCCGGCGGAATATTCCTTCTAAATTCCATTGACGGGCAGTTGGGGGGCAAAGTGAGAGAATCTTATAATTTGGGGGACAAATTAAAATAATATAAATATTAAATTTGTTGTGAAACTAAGAAAAGAGAGGAGAGAATGATCAAGAGACAAATTTATTGTGGAGACTACAGTCCCTTTTATAGATACAAGACTAGCGTTTAGGGCTAGGATGGTCATTCATATAATATATAATTAAGGCAATTAATTAATTACAACACTCCCCCTTGAATGACCTTAAAAAATGCTGTCTCGTTAAAACCTTGCCAGGAAAACCCAATGGGACAAAACCTGGTCGAAGGAAAAAGAGTACAACCCTACTCCCCCTGAAAATCATAACTGTAGATCTTTGAGTCGCCGCATGCCAATCTTGTGTACTAATCTTTTAAACGACGATGTTGGTAATGCTTTCGTGAATAAGTCCGCCAAATTATCAGATGAGCAAATTTGCTGAATATCGATATCGCCATTCTTTTGGAGATCATGTGTGTAAAAGAATTTTGGAGATATATGCTTTGTCCTGTCACCTTTTATATAGCCTTCTTTGAGTTGTGTGATGCACGCTGCATTGTCTTTATATAACACTGTCGGCTTATCCTTTGTTTAAGCTAATCCGCATGACACTTTGATGTGATGTGTTATATTTCTTAACCATATACATTCTCGACTAGTTTCATGGATTGCAATGAGTTCAGAATAATTTGCGGATGTTGCTGTTAAAGTTTGCTTCACATATCTCTAAGATATAGCAGTTCCTCCACATGTAAATACATATCCTGTTTGTGATTTGGCTGTATGTGGATCTGAGAGATAACCTGCATCTGCATATCCCACTAAAGTATTTCCATAATTTTCTAGATAATATAATCCAAGGTCGATGGTGCCTTGTAGATAACGTAGAACGTGCTTAACACCATTCCAGTATCTTAAAGTGGGTGAAGAGCTATATCTTGCAAGGAGATTTACAGAAAAAGCTATGTCTGGTCTAGTGCAATTAGCAAGATAAGATAATGCACCAATTGCACTGAGATATGGTACTTCAGGACCAAGTATCTTTTCCATATCTTCAATTGGTCGAAACGGATCTTTATTTGTTTCTAGTTTCCTAACGACCATTGGTGATGACAATGGATGTGCTTTATCCATGTAAAAACGTTTTAATACTTTTTCTGTATATGATGATTGATGAATGAATAATCCTCCATGGACATGCTCGATTTTCAAACCTAGATAAAGTTTTGTTTTTCCCAATCTTTCATCTCAAACTCATTTTTCAAATATTCAGCAGTTTTATTGAGCTCTCCAGGAGTCCCAATTAAATTTAAATCATCAACATAAACTGCTACAATTGCAAATCCATTAATTGTTTTCTTTATAAAAACACAAGAACAAATATCATCATTTTTATATCCTTCTTTTTGTAAATATTCACTAAGTCTATGGTACCACATTCGTCCAGATTGTTTCAGCCCATACAACGATCTTTGTAGTTTAATTGAAAACATATTTTTGGGGTATGAATTACTTGCTTCTGGCAATTTAAATCCTTCGGGGATTTTCATGTGTATGTCACTGTCTAGTGATCCATATAAATATGCAGTAACTACATCCATAAGGCGCATATCAAGCCTTTGTGACACAGCTAGACTAATCAAATATCTAAATGTAATTGTGTCCATTACTGGAGAGCATGTTTCCTCGTAATCGATTCCTGGTCTTTGAGAGAAACCTTGTGCTACGAGGCGGGCTTTATATCTTGTTATTTCATTCTTTTCATTTCTCTTTCTTACAAATACCCATTTGTATCCAACGGGAATAACATTTTTGGGGGTTTGGATTATAGGTCCAAACACTTTTCGTTTTTCCAAAGAATTCAATTCAGCCTGTATAGCTTCTTTCCATTTTGGCCAATCATTATTTAGACATTCTTCAACAGACTTTGGTTCAGGATCCTGATTTGATATCTCAAGAGCTATATTAATGGTGAATATATCATCCATGATGACATTTTTTCTCTCCAATAATTTATAAGAGTATAAATAATTAATCGAGATCTCATTATTTTTGGACACTAATAGTTCTTCAGGAACTACATTAGTTTTATGTGATTGATCAATCATTTTTGTCATTGCTTGGTCCCTATCTTGAACTTTTCTCTTTTGGGGTACAGAATCTTTGGAACCAATCGGTCGACCACGTTTTTGACGTATTTTAGATTCATTTGCTGATATTTCATGTCCTACAGGGACATAAATTTTGGATGGTGTATTTGCACCTGGTATGAGAGATTGTGTCACTTTTTTTGTATCAAAAGAAGCATCAGGTAGTTGATTTGCAACCTTTTGCAAATGAATTATTTGTTCAACTTCTTGTTCACGTTGATTATTCCTTGGATCAAAATGTGACAGAGTATTTTTATTCCAATAAAGACCTTTATTATTTTCTGGATGTAGTTTTGTCCCGCCTAGTGTTGGATATGTCATTTCATCAAAATGACAATCTGCAAAACGTGCAGTGAATAAATCTCCTGTTAAAGGTTCAAGGTATCTTATGATTGAAGGAGAATCAAATCCAATATACATTCCAATTCGTCGTTGGGGGCCCATTTTTGTACGTTGTGGGGCTGCAATTGGAACTTGAACAGCACAACCAAAAATTCGTAAATGAGAAACATCAGGTTCTCGATCGAATACAAGTTGCATGGGGGAGTGTTGGTGATAGGCCGTTGGCCTAATACGAATCAATGTTGCTGCATGTAATATGGCATGACCCCAAGCAGA
The DNA here is from genome assembly GCA_014905375.1 of Phtheirospermum japonicum. NCBI lineage: Eukaryota > Viridiplantae > Streptophyta > Magnoliopsida > Lamiales > Orobanchaceae > Phtheirospermum > Phtheirospermum japonicum. Next base: position 609,348 of record BMAC01000429.1, on the reverse strand, counting down.
TGTGGGTAATCTTGACTTTAAGTAATGGTCTAGCAATAAGTTGAAGACGTTTAATAAATAATTCTGCTAAACCATTATGGGTATAGACATGAGCAACTGAATGTTCAATCTCAATCCTAATTGCCATACAATAATTATTAAATGCTTTAGATTGAAACTCACTTACATTATCAAGATGGATTTTCTTGATTGTATGATCCGGAAATTGAGCTCTTAGTTTTATTATTTGAGCAAGTAATCTGGCAAATGCTACATTTCTTGTAGAAAGTAAACATACATGAGACCATCTAGTAGAAGCATCAATCAATACCATAAAGTATCGAAATGGTCCATAAGGTGGATGTATTGGTTCACAAATATCTCCTTGAATTCTTTCCAAGAAAGATGGAGATTCAGTATTAACCTTTGTGTAAGAAGGTCTAGTTACTAACTTGACCTGTGCACAAGCGTCACATGGAAATTCATTTGTTAAAAGAATCTTCTGGTTCTTTATATTATGTCCATGTGAATTATTAATTATTCAACGCATCATTGTTGCTCCAGGGTGCCCAAATCTATCATGCCAAAGTATAAAGCTTTTTGTGTCATTGAACTTCAGGTTCATGACATGATTTGCCTCAATTGCTTTTATGAATGTAAAATACATTCTAGAAGATAAAGTTGAGAAATTTTCTTTTATATGTTTTTGTCCAAATATAAAACAATTTATACAAAGATATTCATTACTACCTTCTTGTATTGTTTCAATGTGATACCCATTACTGCGGATATTCTTAAAACTCGATAAATTTCTTCTAGATTTACTAGAGTAAAGTGCATGTTCTATAATTAACTTAGTATTATTTGGTAAAATAATACAAGCTCTTCCGGAGCCTTCAATGATGTTTGATACACCTGATATAGTATTCACATTATTTTCTGCCAATGTTAGTTTGAGAAAATATTTATTTTCTTGCAGAATGGTGTGCGTAGTTGCACTATCATCTAGACAAATATCATGTGAGTTCATCTTTTGTAATTCTATAAAAAAATCGAAAGAATAAAGAAATAAAATTTTAAAAGTTGTAAATAATTATGATTATAATAAAAGTTTAAAAATTATTCTCAAGTAAATAAAATGTCTCAAGAGATAAGCAATAATGTTTCGTGGCAAAATAAAAATCGAAAGCAACAACGAGAAGTTCAATCGATATTTTCTAGCACACCACCCTCAATTAAATGTCCAATATCTCCTTTTGTATCGGCAAAGAAATCAGAAACATCTAAGTGGGTTGCATCAACTGGACCATCATAATTAATGACATTAGTTTCAATTTCTGCCTTTTCCTTTATTGATTTTTGATAAAGATCCACGAGATGCTTTGCCGTACGACAAGTGCGTGACCAATGCCCAATCATGTCACATTTTTTACATGCTTCTTCTTCTTTTTTTTTTTTTTGTAAGGAGAATAATTGTTGGATGCTTTGCAATTTTTGTTATTAATATATTATCAATTTTACTATGTCTGCGTCCACGTCCATAATCGTGCCCATGTCCACGATTGTATTCACGTCCACGTCCATTTTCATGATTGAATGTTGCATTGGCTTTAGGCAATGCAGTGGATCGTAGCTCGTGATTTTTGAGGAGCAACTCATTATTTTGCTCAGCAACCAACAAACATGCCATAAGGTCACGATAATTTTTGAAACCATGCTCTCGGTATTGTTGTTGTAGGAGCATATTAGAGGCATGAATTTAAACAAAGTTTAATGTCATCAGGACATAAATATTATACTTTCTTTATACAAGTATCGTATATAATGACATATGCTAATTAAAGAGCACATTATTTTTTATATCAATATTCTTCAGGAATATTGAATTGTCACATTAAATAAGAACAAGTATGAATATTCTTTCGTAATATTATACTTAGTTGTTTTACTTCAGGATAAAAAACTTGAATTAATATTTTTTTAAATACATATGAAAAATAAAACAAGTCGAAAAAAATTAAATTAAATTAAATTAAAGAAACTAAAAATTGCTTCTTCAAGAGCAATCATAGATCTCATATTATTATTCAGGAATACATAATAAACAATTAAAATATGTTAAGATGGTTGTGTTTCTTCAGGAATCACAACAAATCATTGTTTTAATAATCTTTTAAATTATTAATAATTGTTAGTATTATTCAGGAATACATAATAAACAATAAAAATATATTACGATGGTTGTGTTTTTTCAGGAATCACAACAAATTATTGTTTTAATAATCTTCTAGATTATCAGTAATTGTTAGTATTCTTCAGTAATAAATAATAAACAATTAAAATATATTAAGATGGTTGTGTTTATTCAGAAATCACAACAAATCATTATTTTAATAATATTCTAGATTATTAATAAATATTAATTCATTTTTTTCGGGAAATCATGATTATCATATATGATGATAGTATAAATAAAAATAATATAAATAAACATCATACCGAATATCATTATATGCACATATATTACAGATTTAATCATCAAACTCCATCAATAAGAATTATTATCATAATATGGTTGACATAAAAAAAACATATCAAAAGAAACATTATCATACATTATCGTAAAGAAGAAAAAAAATGAAAATCAAGTATTTAGTATTCAATTAATGAATGCTTTGGTCAACAAAAACTATTTTAGTGCAAATTATTGTTAATATGATTAATGATCTCCATAATCCAAGCATGATTTTCAAAAGATCTTCATATATCTCCATATGTAAACATGCTTTAAAAAAATTCACGGATTGCCACATACATATATGAATTCAACAAACATTCTTACATATATATTCTTACATATCCCAACAAATAAGGAAGATATAAACATAACAGTTTCTAAATAGATTAATTTAAATAGATCTACATACACAAGCAATCAACGAATAAAAGAAGATTGATAATACCTTGAGAAATAGTCGAACAATTGCTTGGGGAATTGGTAGAACAATATTGCTTGGGAATTAGTGGAACAATAGCTCGGAGAAATTGGTAGAACAACCGTGCTGATAACATGTTGTGAAACTAAGAAAATAGAGGAGAGAATTATTAAGAGACAAGTTTATTGTGGAGACTACAGTCACTTTTATAGATACAAGACTAGGGTTTAGGGGTAGGATGGTCATTCATATAATATATAATTAAGGTAATTGATTAATTCCAACAAAATTTTTATTTTAAAATTTTATATTTGATAAAAATATATAATTTTTATCTTATACTTACACACACACACACAAAGTTGTCAATGCAATTCCAATTTAAAAAAAACCCATAAATTTTCAATTAATATTTATAATTTTCTAAATAAATATTGTCAATACATCTTTTATATTATTAAATATAAAACACATGACTATTATGTAAATTATTAATCTAAGTAACATAATAATATATTATTATGTATTATGATTGAACAAAATAAAATAAAGATGTATTTCGTATATACATTAAATTATTATGATACGAAAAATAAAATTATCTTTCGATATTATTATTTGTATAAAAAGTGTAATTAGATACTATATTAATCATGAGTACATTATTATATAAGATTATAATTATCGAATGATTAATATAATTAAAATCTTGATATTATAAGATTTGAATTATATTAATCATTCGATAATTATATCTTTATATAATAATACTCATGATTAATATAGTATTTAATCACACTTTTTATACAAATAATAATATCGAATGATAAATTTATTTTTTGTATCATAATAATTTACATAATACTTAGTCATGTGTATCATATTTAATAATATAAAAATTGTATTGACAATATTTATATTTAGAAAATTATAAATATTAATTGAAAATTTATGTTTTTTTTTTTAAACTTGAAATTATATTGACAACTTTGTGTGTGTGTGAGTATAAGATAAAAATTATATATATTTTTCAAATATAACATTTCAAAATAAAAATTTAATATTTATATTATTTTAATTTGCCCCCCAAACTAAAAGATTTTTTGCACTTTACACCCCAAATTATAAGATTCTTCCACTTTGCCTCCCATCTGTCCGTATAGAATTTAGAAGGAATATTCTACCAGAAATAAAGTTTGGGGGGCAACGTCAAAAATTATTGTACATCAGGAGACAAAATGAAACAAAAAATAATTCGGGACAAAGTGAAAAGAACTGCATACATTGGGGGAAAAAAAAATTATCCACTCATAAATTAATGAGGAATTTTGCAACTATGCCATGTATATACGTAATTATACATTTTACGAGTCCTGAGCCACACTCGAAATTATTTGAACCCTAATTACACAAACATGATTTTTGGGCGCAAAATGAACTAACTCTTCCAATGATCTTGCCGTCGTTCATAGTTCAATAGTTCACACTTTTACGAGGTGATGCTTTTCCAGTTTTCTTCATACAGGTGATTTTATTGTCTCCTTGTGACTCAACAACGTTCTCTATGTTTATACATGCTTGCTCTATATCTATATCTGTATATTTCTGAAGGTTTATTTTTCTTCAAATTTGATTCTTGAGCCATAAGACCCAAGATTCAAAACATTTAGGTATGGCGTTAACATTGATTAGAAAAAACCTATTCTTGAAACCATATTTCCATTTCCCAACCCAAAATCGCATCTTCATCAATTTGTTCTCCGCAAATTCAAGCTTAAACCCTGTTTCCAGCTCAGCTGACCAAGAATTAGACAGTGTAGAAACCCAAATCGCATATTTATGTCAAAAACCCAACTCCATTTCCGATTTAAAAAAGGCTCTCTCCCTTTACGAGCAATCCGTGGACACGGGTCTCATTCCTTCGCCGCAGACGAGCGATGCCCTTTTGCAAAACCTTGCCAAGAAAAAAGAATACAAAATGACTTTTAGTGTTTATAAGAAAATGACAAATTCTGGGGCTTTGCCGAGCTTTTTATCGTTATCCGCTTTGGTTGAGTGCTTGGTGCATTTCTGCATGCCCGAATTGGCCGTGGCATCTATTGGGATGATTATGAAACGTGGGTTTAGCATTAATGTGTACATTTCAAATATGGTATTGAATGGTTTTTGTTGTAACGGGCTTGCTGATAAGGCCCAGGTTTTCTTGGGTGAAATGGAACGAAACTCTGTTTCGCCGAATGTGATTAGTTTTAACACCTTGATAAAGGGTTTATGCCGGGAGAAAAAATTAGATGATGCCATGAATGTAAAGAAAAGGATGGAATGTGTGAATATTGTTCCCGATTTTGTGACGTATAATATTCTGATGAGAGCTTATTTCGTGGATGCTCAAATGGATGAAGCAATTGGGTTATTGGACGAGATGAGGACGAAAGGGTTAGAACCCGATGTGATTTTGTACAGCACACTTATAAATGGTTTTTGTAGTAACGGAAATATTGATAGGGCTAATGAGCTTTTCGACGAGATGTCAAGCAAAGGTATTTCTCCTAACACAGTTACTTATTCGTGTTTGATGCGTGGGCTTTGCCAGAAGGGAAATTTGAAAGAGGCGAAGCGGTTGTTCAACGATATGATTAGAAATGGGATTCGTCCCGATGTTATCACGTTTACAGGCATGATTGGCGGGATTTGCCAGCTCGGCAAAACCGAGAAAGCCGTAGAGTTGTTTAATTTCATGATCGAAAAGGGCGAAGAGCCTAATAACAGAACGTATAATATTCTGATTCACGGATTATGCAAGGCCGGGCTTTTGGATGATGCTTTCAAGTTTCTTGAAATGATGGTGGAGAAGGGAAAGAAACCCGATCTTGTTACTTACAATACCGTTCTGAGTGGCCTATGCGATCTCGGGAAACTCGATGTTGCGGTGAAACTTTTCGATTCTATGGTGTTGAACAAGAATCATGTCGAGCCTAATTCGTGGACTATTTGTACCCTGGTCCAAGGGCTTTGCCGGGAAGGCAATATTGGGAAGGCTGAGAAAATTAGCCGTGAGATGGCTAAACAGAAGAAAATTGACGTTGCACCGTATTGTGTGCTGATCGGAGCTTATCTGAAGAAAAGAAATGTCAAGAAAGCTATGAGGCTTTGGAGAGAGTTATTTCAGTTGGGTTTGGTTCCAGATTCGAAGACGTATAGTGCTTTTATAAACGGGTTATGTAGATGTAGCCTTATAAACATCGCTAAGGGTGTTTTTATTAAAATGAGAACGCGTGGTCCCAGTCCGACCTCGTTTGACTACAACACGTTGATGGCCGCTTTGTGCAACGAGAGTAGCATCGAGCAAGCTAGAGCTTTGTTTGGGGATATGGTCAACGGAAGCTGTGAACCCGATGTTGTCTCGTATAATATTATAGTCGACTCGACCATTAGAGCAGGGGATATTCAATCTGCCAATAAATTGCTGGTTGATATGCAGCACAGGGGTTTGCGTCCCGATGCTTTAACTTTTTCGACGCTTATTAATAGGTTCGCGAAATTAGGAATGATGGCAGAGGCCAAGAGTTTATTCGAAAGAATGAAAAAATTCAGGTTCGAATCGGATATCTTTGTTTTCGATTCTTTACTGAAGGGATTTGGGGCTGTGGGTGAAACAGAAGAGATAATCAATTTGCTTCACGAAATGGCAGACAAAGGTGTTGTTCTCGACGATGAGTTGACTTCTACTATTATAGCTTGTGTATGTGATATGCCCGAAGGCCATGATGTTGCGAAGCTTATGCCGAGTTTTACGCAAGAGAAATTAAAAGGGAGTAGCGTATCGTGTGATGAGTTGTTAACAAGACTGCGGAATATTGTTCCAATGCTTCAAACCTCACCAGTCCCTGAATCGGTTCAACTATGAAACACTAAAGCCGTTTCTTTGTTTTTTGATATATGACAGAGAGTTGAGTAGAGATGATATCAGACAATCAGAACCTTTTTGTTGTAGATTGTAAATTCTGGGGGAAGGTAGAGAGATGTTGAATATTTTTTTCGTGGGCTCATTGAATGACGTTTAGGATGTTGAAGGCCCTCTACTGATGGTCACCTTACCTTCATCGGTGCTTTGTGGTTTGAGGTAATCTCTCTCTCTCTCTTTTTTTCTCTGAATAGAGTTTGACCTTGTTGTGCGTTGAATGAAAATACGGGCTTTGGAGTTTTGAATTAAGTAAACCTCGCAGTATATTGGTACCAAATTTTAAGGTTCAAGAGTTGCCATAAGTTTTCAGATTCATTTTCCAGTGAAATACACTGAAATGATAATGTCAGCAATTAAAATGATAAGACTACAGAGTGCAAATAAAAGCTTTATCAACAGGTAGAAATATTTGCATTTAAAATTTGGTTCTCAATCATTTGATATAGGCTACTCTAGGACTCTTTTAAAATGAAGATTTGGATACATTACTCATATAATTATCAGAGGTAGAGCAAATTTTTTTGGTTGGCAAGTGAAATCTCAATGAGGCTGTTGATTTATGCGTGAGCTTTCAGCTCTTGTGTTACCTCAATATGCTTCTTTAGGGTGGGTGAAGGCTTATTATTATTTTGGTTGAATTTCTCTGTTTACCAAGTGGCAGAGTGTTAATTCACTATTTGAAGGGATAATTTCAAAAGCTACCCCTCAGGTTTGGTTAGTTACAGAAAAACCCAGATATGTTTAAAAATATTAAAAATAAAATCAAATTGAGGTTTGATTTTGTGTTGAATTTAAGGGGATTATTGTAATATTTTTACAAGTCTAAGGGGGTGTTTGAATTTTTTTTGCTCCTAAATGAGCTAAACTGTAATTTTTGAAAAGCTCTGGGTTTTATGTAATTAGCCTACAACGCAGGGGTAGTCCTTGTAATTATCCCTTATTTGAATTACCTTTCTGCTACTGATTAATCGATTGGCCATTGTGACCGTAGAACAACTGAAATCAATTCCACTTCATATACTTTGCTGCTAAGTGTATATCTAATCCTTAAGAAGTGCGCATTTGAGTTAGAATGACAATAATTTCATTGGAGTGGAATTACATTTCTGCATGCTTTATTCCACTATATGTTATATTGTATTGTGATTTTTTTATTGCTGTGCAGTAGGCATTTTTAATATTCTTCTTACTGTATGCTTTTAAACTGTAATTATGTTGTGATTTGCTTCTCAGAAGGCTTCAGATATCGATATAGAGAAGGAAAAAGGAGGATCTGAAGTTGCAGAACATATCTAAAGAAGCGTATGAATTGTGTTCTGAGAAAAGCTATCGTCGTTTTAAAAAAAAACTTGTGGAAATTTGAAAATTTTAAGTAGAAAAGGCGAGACAGGTATTTCTGTTGGATTTGTCTTTCCTTTTGTGTCTATACTGATATCTCAACAGTGTTATGAGCATGTACAATTGTGGTCATATATGTAACATGTAATGATATGGCGTTGCCAACTGAAGTAGAATGAGTTAGATTCTACCGGTTATAAACTCTGCGATTTTCTATCGTTATATATATGACAAAAACTTGTGTATACCCGCCTAACAGAGTACATTCCATTAGAGTTTAGTTTATCTTAGGGGTTTCCATGTTTTTTAATGGGTTTTTACGGTTTTTATTATTGTTATTATTATTTCATTTTATTTTATTCCCATTTTTTAGAGTTTTTTCTCAGTTTTTTAGTTAGTTTAGTTTTTTTTTCAGGGTTTTCTATTTTATTGGAGATCTTTTTTAATTTTGTAAAAGTTAGTTTTAGGGGATCTTGATATAGTTTCCCACTTGAGAAAATATGGACTATGCTATGCCTTGGAGTTTTAAACCCGATGTTTATAGTTGTATTTACCTTATAAATATCTCCATAGTTAATCAACTTTTTTATAATTAAACTAAACCTCAGATTAATTGTCAGTTAACCATACATTATATTCTTTACCATCATCGTGGTAACACACGCAATGAATTGCTTATTAAAACAAATGGACAATTTTCACCGTTCACTTCTTTTGTATCTAACCTTTTTACAACAATGAACGAATATATTATATTCGGCCTTAAAAAAAAAAAAGGTTTAAGTTGAATTGGAATGCTTTTAAACTTTAAGTTAAATCGTACTTTCAAAGTTTTATACTCAGGGAATAACTATGATTACTATATGCAATTCGCGAAGTTTTTTTTTGAGGCTCAAGGGCAAAATAGTTATAAATGTCGGCATTTGTAATTTGTTGGCAACTAACTGAAGTAATTTTATTTATAAAATAAAATAGAGAGTTAATAAGGTTAACTTCAAGTTTGCATTTTTCAGGCTGGTATATAATTGTACAATAATGAGGTCTCGTATTTGCATATTTGAGCCTGGATCAGATTTCTCATCAATTATATAAAATAGTGAGCTTTATATATGAACATGATTATTCATTTCAGTGTTACAGTGTAATTGAATAGCTATTGAAACTATATTATATAGTACCGTTTAGAATATAATAAACAGGAAGAAGCCAATTTGGTTTAGACTAACAATAAAAAAAAAGGAAAAAAGAAAAAAAAATTGGAAGTGAATTTCGTACTGTTCACCTAGTTACTATTCAATTTTGATTAAGAGCAGTTTCATATTTAGATAAAGTCATTATCACAAGTACAAGATGTATATATATATAATACAATTTAGTTTCCATTTTAATAGCTTCATTTCTCATTTTCACACGAATTAATAAATATATATATTATATATACCTCGTAAAATCAAAATAACACACGGTATTCTTATTATACCCTTACTTTGAAAATTGGTTTATTATCTCATTAAATAGGGATATGATAAGATAACAAAATAATTAAACACATTTATATAATGTCTTTCAAGATCCGCGTAAGTATTTATTAACTTCTCAATATATGCCCGGAATTGGGATTTCTTTTTAAATTTTGGCTTTAAAGCATTATAGAATTAATATTTCTGCATCTTAGAAGTTCGATTTTGTTCCATATTAATGTTATTTTAGAATTTCATAACATTTTTTTTTAACTTTATCCTTATTTATCTTGAAAGTCAAGACAAATTATATTATAAGTTAATTATGGGTAAAGGAATAGAAAGATAAATTAATTTTTTATGTTCCTAAATTTAAATAGAATATTATGCATTAGTTAATTTTTTAGGTTCCTTAATTTAAATAGAAATTTTAAAACGACAATAAAAACAAATAAATAGATGGACTATGTTTTTTCAAAGTACTTTAGTGCAGGCATTATCAACACCTGACGATGTTGAAATTAAATGAAGGAATAAAAATAAGAAGATTTTACAATAATTCGCAACAGTGTCGATTTATTAAATATTTATTATGCAATATTAATTTTGAGAATTTATATTTCCTTTTCTTTTCCTTCCATCCTTGGAAACATGAAAAAAAATAATTACTAATAATAAATGAAAGTCACAGTGACGTTGACAGTCACTAAATCAAAATTGTCTTTTTAACTCTCTCTCTCTCTCTCTTTCTGCCCCAACAATAAAATCTCAGGTCTCTGCTTCAATTTTCAATTCAACCTTTGCATTCATTTCGCACAAAACACGTACGCACATACGCACCCAGTATGTCAGCATGTTGTCGTCGTCTGACCGCCTCCGCGGCACCGACGGCGGACCATCCCATTCTACGCCGGCCGTCTTCGTCCATTAATTATTTGCACGCAAACCACCGCCAATCCCGGCAGAGGGGAGGTGCAGGTTGGGCAGTGCTACGGTCGAGACGATGGGTGATGGCGGCGGCGGTGGCCCACCGGGGAGAAGAGGAGGAGGAGGACGAGATGAAGAGGACGCCGGGTCCTTTGCCTCGTTGCACTTCATTCGATCGAGACGCGGTGGCGGTGGCTAAAAAAGGAAATGCGGAAGGGGTCGATCGGAGGGTGGAGGTTGTGGTTGCGGCGGCGGCTACGGTGGTGCTCGGCGTCGGGAATCGGGTGCTGTACAAGCTCGCATTAGTCCCTCTCAAGCATTACCCTTTCTTTCTTGCTCAGCTCGCCACTTTCGGGTAACTTGCAAATTTTTCATTTTTCATTTTATTTTAGAGCATTGAATTTCCAAGTTTTAAGCTTTAACAAAATCTCGTGTTACAATCGTCGGCGAGTACACCATTTTTGTATGCATATTTCTTTTACTAATTAAAAAAAAAAGAAAATTAAGAAAAAGAAAAACCTGATTTAGTCAAATTACTTTACAAGACCTAAATTGAATAGATGTAATGAAAGGTGAGAAAAAACAAAAAAGAAAAGGAAAGAAATTTGATTGTGGGTCGCTATTGAGAAGTGTCAACTGAAAAGCGTGGCCGACGAAAGTGAAGGTCGGAACATATCTAAGACCGCTCCGCTTGCGAGGGTTCAATAGTCTTTTCCAATTGAGACGTACGATTTTGGAATCAACCGAAAAGGGAAAAAATCTGGGGTTCTTTGAATGATTGTAGGCACGACGTCGTCTTCATTGGTGGGCGTGCCCAACTTGGTTTTCTTGGACTATTACTATGGCTACAATGATTAAATTCATGAACCTGTGATTAATATACTCCTTATTAATGCCTTAACTTTTTTTGTTCCCTTTTAAAAATAAATAAATTATGCCTAATTCAAAAGTTTTGTTTTTTGTTTTTTCTTTTTTGCACTTTTATGTGAAAAAGAAATGAGGCTTTTCATTAGTGAGGTTGCAGCCAATAGGGGCCCTAGTTAAATGAGAACCGTTGATGGTGAGTTGGATATGGAGATTCTTCTTTGGTTTTCCCTTCTCCATGTGCTTCAAAGTGTCAGCTTCTATATTTCTATGGCATGTGGTTCTAGAAATTAATGTTGGTTCCTTTCCAATTAATTTCTGTGAAGTTTCATGTCATGTCCCCAAGTTAACTATCTAGCTAATGCACAAAGATTATAAATTATGCTCCTAAGAATGAGTGGCTGACTTTCGTTGTGTATTAATGAAGATCTGATGCTTACTTTACTTTTTGGCTAGTGTTGAAGACCGATCTTTGTAGTTGTTAGTTGCGTGTCAAATTATAGCGATATTTAAATGAGAATAAATAAAGCCCAAGGTGACTATTACATTTTTGTGGTGTTCTTTTTCAAGACTTTGAGCACAAATCTGGAACACCAAGGTGGAGATTTTGAAATTGAACACCTCACGGTTATTAACATTTTTTAAAAAGAATAAATTTTCTTTTTACTTTTTTACTAGGATTGTTCCACTCCAATAATCATATAGATTTCTCTAAAATCAGCTTGTGAAATTTTCTCCTATTGGTTTTTATAAAACGAAGGTCTGTATGGAATCGGAAAATAATGGCTGGACGAATGATCCTGTTAGCTCATGGTTCTTATGTCCTTTTTATAATTATCCTTGCACACTTGGGGCTATGTACCTCATAATGCTAATAATGAGTGAGATATATTTTCACATTTTTTTCCAGGTATGTAATTATATACTTCTCTATCTTGTATCTCCGGTATCAAGCTGGCAAGGTCACTGATGAAATGCTATCCATGCCAAAATCACCATTAATTGCTGTTGGCCTCCTAGAGGCTCTAGCTGCTGCATCTGGGATGGCAGCTGGAGGTAATTCTTTCTTTCTTTCTTTCTTACTTACTTTTTTTTTTCCTCCGGTTTATCCTTCGTCTGATGGATTGTATGATTTTCTGTATGATTTGAACTTCATTTTTGTGTGCTCACATGATTTGCGGAGAAAATTATTTAAAGTAAATTTTGTTAATGGCTTAACGTTTTCATATGTAATTAGCAGCTAACGAGAGGTTTTTTTCTGACTCGATTCATCCTAACGGTTTTCTATATTGTAACAGCTATTCTTTCTGGGGCAGCAATTCCTATACTGTCTCAGGTAACAACAATCTCCAATTTTCGGCATCAAACACAGTTTTGTACTGAAAATCAATATGCTCCGATTTAGTGTATAATATGTTGATTTCATGCTTAATGGTTTCCCAAATGGACGATCATAGGAAAATGGTACTCCGGACAGACACGGAGAATACTGAGAATTTAATGATTTCAACTTAATGATTTTACTGCTAAACTGTCTTGTGCTTTTTTGTAGTAGCCTACTTCAGATCGAACTCAGATATTCATTCACGATGAAATTAACTATAGTCCCCTTAACTGTGCAACGAATTGGTTATTATTTAGATTAACTGGTGATATGCTCAATACAACATTCAAGAACCACTGTTGAATTAACTAAGACTTGGGCTGCTACATACATGAGAATCTTTGCTCTTTACGAAACAATTGGAGCTACAGGGTTAATTTAGTCATTTGCTAATATTTGCAGAGCTTTCTTGTCTGGCAACTTGTTTTTTCATATATATTCCTTGGGAGGCGATACCGGTTCAACCAGTTGTTCGGTTGCTTCCTGGTGGCAGTTGGTGTTATAGTAACTGTAGCAAGGTAATTTTTTTAATTTTGTTTAATAATATTTTCATATGTAAGTACCAGTTGGCATAATACTATCAGTGCCCACATTATTTAAATGTTTTAAAAATTCTGAGAAAATTAAGTCGCTCTCTCTTTTTTAACAGCTTCTTGATTATTTTAAATGTTTTAAAAATTCTGAGAAAATTAAGTCGCTCTCTCTTTTTTAACAGCTTCTTGATTATTTTGTGTAGCACATTAATTATGGATATTCATATTCTCTATGTTTTTGTTTGCAGCGGATCTGGTCCTGGTTCTCTGATGGAAGCTGGCATATTTTGGAGTATTTTGATGATTATTTCTTTCTTGTTACAAGCTGCTGACACAGTCTTGAAGGTGCAAAGCTGTCCTTAGGGCTTTATTTTTCTCCCATCCCGTTGTTTGCATACTTTTCTCTAAATGATTGTTTTTTTGTTTATAGGAAACAATATTTTTGGATGCTGCTCAAAGATTAAAGGTAGGTATGTCGAAATATTCACCACCTCAAATTTATAAATGACAAGTTGAGACGTCTAAATATAAATATAAGATGCATTATAAATGTATTGTGTGTTAAAAAAAATAGCGGGATGAATTTTAAATAACAATCACGCAAAATTAATTCTGATTTTGTTGCATTTATGGCAGGGAGGTGCAGTGGATCTATTTGTTGTAAACTCGTATGGATCTGCTTACCAGGTTAACATTTTATGCTTTATACAACGGTTAAAGATACATTAATAACACGTGTTTGTTCCAGAAGCCTGAAAATTTGTTGACGCGTGAACAGGCTGTTTTCATATGCCTCCTCCTTCCATTCTTGTCAAACCTTTGGGGCGTTCCATTTGGTCAACTGCCGGGTTATCTTAAAGATGGTGCCGCCTGCTTTTTGAATGTCGGCACCATGTCAAACAGTAAGTCACGTTTTTACTCACGAACCTCCGATTTCTTACCTTTGTATGCACTTCTTTTCTGTGAGCCTGACTGACTGCGAAATACAAAAATAAAGGGCTGATTACAAAAAGTACCCTTGAGGTTTTCTAATTACAAAAAAGCCTAGCTAACTTTCAAAATTACAAAAATACCCCCGAGGTTTGTATTTTATCTTACATTATCCCTTCAAGCAAAAAACATTTCAAAAATTCCCCTTCCCATTTATTATAATATTAATGTCCGCCTCGTAATTTTTCTGCTGAATCACACCTCAGGGGTACTTTTGTATTTGATTTATTATTATTATTATTATTTAATATTTTGTAATCATCCCTATACCCACCCTCTTACTGTAAAAAAGTTTCTGGACTAGCATTTCTATTCTACAACCCTTGTTTAGTTCTCTTACATGATGCGTGGACACAAACGCATACATGTTATGCGTATGTGTGTGGTCAGTTGTACCTGGAAAGTGATTGTAGATCTCATGTCTTAACTGCTTGTGGTCGCAGAATGTAATGGTGCACCTTTACTGCCTCTGCTATTTGTGATTGTCAACATGGGTTACAATATATCATTGTTGCATCTACTCCAGATTTCTTCGGCTGTGCTATCTTCTCTTGCATCGACACTTTCAGGTTGGTTATATGTAATATTTTTCCGTTATACCATTCAAGTACAACTTCAATGGCAGGTCTTTACGTTTTTATGCATCAGTAGTTAGTTAATGAGAGTCGCTTAAAAACTAAAAGTGATTCTGAGTTGTTACGGGTATGGATTGTTTTTGCATTACTTGTACTATGTCACTTAAAATAAAGCACTATTTCAAAAAATTCTGGAGCATTGCCTAGAAATACCAAATCAAGCACAAATCCTTAACTACTACACTCAACTTAAAATTCTTTTCATTTTTTTCCCCGCTAACATCATATTCTCATTTTGAGCTCTCTCTCCTTTTGTAGTTCCAATATCCGTATATCTTTTCACGTTGCCACTGCCATATCTTGGGGTCGCATCCTCCCTTCCTCCTGGATTTGTAGCAGGTGCCGTCATCCTTCTTGTCGGTCTCCTTGTCTATATTTGGAAACCTCCTCAGAATTCTTCAAGTAACCCCTCTATTGTGAGTTAGCCGATAAAACATGATGATGGATGGCGTTTGCATCCTTATATACTACTAGTCTACAGCGTGGATGCTCGGTGAACCAAACACAAACACATGATCATTTGGGGCAGATGGTACAAAAGTTGGTCTAAAGAGGCCTATTGGATGTCATGAATAGTTAGTCGTTAAAGAGTGTTGTTTTGATGCTGCTATTGGTGGAATGCCAATCTACATGGAAGAGAAGAAAAGTGGAAAGCTGTTTTGTTTGAGCAGCAGAGGATGTGACAATATTGTTGTGGTAGTACATGTAGGGGGAGTTTGACTAACACATTTGTTTGTGATGTGAAAGTGTATATCTATCTTATATCGAATATTTAAGAGTACGACTATACAAATCAATTTTGGTCAAGTTCAATATAACTTTTATACATGGCAATAAAGAACTTTTATACATTTACCCACCGAAAGTTTATGCATGATATTAACCTTTTTTTTTTTCAATTTATCCACTTTTGACAATGGGAATTCTTAATGACATGACAAATACAATATTATTACTTAGAAATCTTTTCCCGCTTATTTTACTTACTATATATAGTTATTCATATTTATTATTTACATAATTACTTATGTAGTATTTTTTTTTGGAGATTATGATTTATGTAAATAAAATATTAAATATATAGAAGAATTATATATAATTATATATAAAATTTTTCAAAAATAAAAATAATATAAAAAAATCTGAATAAAATATAAAATTAAAACAAATATATAAAGAAATATAAATAATTAGTTAATAAATTTAAAAAAAGCAAAAATAAAATATTAATATTTTCAAATGCTGTAAAATAAAATTATTGATATTAATAAAATCATAGAGATAAAAATATAAGAACTTATAATTAAATTATAAATATTATTTAATAAAAACAAAACAAAACCAAAAACTCAACAATCGGCTAAAATTAAAGAGAAATATCATAAAATAAGTTAAATTAACTTAAAATTTTCATAATTAGAATCTACAAAATTATTAAATAAATCTAAAAATAAAAAAATCGAGATAAATATAAAATAAAATTGGAAAACAATAATATTAATTACAAATATATATATATATATATATATATATATATATATATATATAAGAAATCTGAAAAATAAAATATAAATATAAAATATATAATCTATAAATAAATCTAAATATTTAGTTTATAAATCTGCAAAACCTGGAAAAGTAAAATCAAAATATAAATATGTCAAATGATATCAAAATAATTTGTTTTTTTATAAATAAAATATTAGAACTTATAATTAAATTACAAATATTTATTTATAAACAAAAAATGAAAAAAAAACCAAAAAGTTGCTAATATTATAAACTTAATATGAATTCATAGCTACAAAAAATTTACCATTAAAGTATAGAAAATTATTAACTAAGTATAATATAAAAAAAATTAAAAATTACAAGAAATATAAAATAATATAAAAAAATTAAAAAAATAAGATAAAAAAAAAATTATAATTTGATTTTAAAAAATTATTTAATAAGTTTGTTAAAGAAAAAAAAAAGATATTATAAGTACAACCAAAAACTTGATGCAACGAAGACAATATATATATATATATATATATATATATATATATATATATATATATATATATATATATATATGTATCTGTTATATATATATATATATATAATCGGTAACAAGAACTTGTCTTTTCTTTCATAATTTTACTTTGTGACCAGAACAGGCGATACGAGGACAAACCTAATAGAGTCATATCTTTCAATTTTTCTATACGTAATTCGGCTAAAACCCTGATAACTCAAACTTTGACCCAGAACGTGTCACAAACTTGACAATGACACTTCTTTTTTTTTTCATTTTCCTAAAAAAATTAAAATTATATTATGAACATAAGTGAAAGGTAAATAACTTTATACAATTATTTGATTAAAATTTGAAATCAAAATTATACGTGGGCAGAATGAAAAAAAAAGATTATATAATCGCATAATATAAAGAATTCAATACATTAGTTTAAAATTCTTAACTAAACAATTATTTATGAACATTTGTATATTAATAGTTTGTGGCTAATTACTATGACTTTATGTATTTAACGTTAGAAATTCACACATAAATGATTTGTTACTCTTGATTTTATAATTACTTTCGTATAACTTATATATATATATATATATATATATATATATATATATATATATATATATATGTGTGTGTGTGTGTGTGTGTGTAACTTTTTTATCGGGTCCATCAACTGACTCGATAACTGATGTTTAACTTGATTACTCAGTGGCTATCCCGACTCAATTAACGAGCTGATTTCAAAAATATTAACTATAATAAAATAGAATACAAAGACCTTTAAATAAATTTGTAATACTATGCCTTTATTTGGTATTTCTTTGTTCATTATTTTAATATTTTATATATATTTATAATATTTATGTATTTTTTATTTTCTAGATTTAGGAGATAATTTTTATATTATAACTTTAATTAAGTATATTACTTCCTGTTAAAATATTTCAAGATTTATTTATTATTTATAACTTCTTGATCTTTGTTATTACGTTATTATAAACTTTCAATAGATAAAAAAACTATTTAGAATTAATTTTTATATATTTAATTTAAATTACTTTATAACTATCACCAATTTATTCTTTCAATGTCTATAAAATAAATATTTAGAAGTTAATTATTAACCTATTATATTTCTATCTGATTTAAAAATATTATCATATTTATCATATCATATCATATCATATTATGTTATTTCTATTTCTTTCACAAATTATTGAGAATCATTAAGAATTAAAACATATATGTCGTATTTATTTAACTGAATTCATAATTTTTTCTGATTTATTTTATTATTTATAGAAATTTAAGTGTGTTTTTGTTACATTTAGAATTTAGTAAATGATTATTCAGGATTTAGGTTATTTTTAATTTATTTATATTATTTATTCGTAATCTTTTTAAAATTATTTGATAAATATTTGTATATAAAACATATTTCTTATATTATTTCATATTTTTTATGATTTATTTTATTATTTTACAATATTTTTATATTTTCTTATTGTTAAATATTATTTAGAATTCATAATATTTTAATTTAATTTTAAAATATTTTAGGATTTATTTTATATTATTTATAATATATAGGGTTATTATGATATTTTTTAATTTTAATTTAATTAATATATATTTATAATTTACATACAAATTTTTGTATTTATTTAGTTGATTTTATAATTTATTCAAATTTATATTACAAGTATTATATTTTTATTAGTTAAAGGTTGATGTGGTAATTGTATAATTATATTGATATAAATTATTTCTAAAATAAAAAATACAACAAATTGCGACTAAAGTACAACTAGATTATTCAGTTGTACTCAAAAAGATTGATGAGATTAAATTATAACTAATGATAAACCTTGGGGTACCTGTTGACAAACAAGTACAACGGGTACCGATAATTAGGAAAGATTAAAGTTATTTAAAAGATTTTCAATTTGTCTTTAAATACAAAGATTAAACAAGGAGATACACGCAGTGATTTGTAATAACGTGGCTAATATGATTGTTTCGCGACTAATTAAAGGGAGAGTTTGAAACTATTAGCATGTGATGATAACAAGTTAAATTATAATTAGACTTATAATGTAGTCTGCAAAAAGTTGTTTCATAATATATTAATGTGGAGATATTTACATTTGATTTATTTTAGGGCGCGGATAACGCACCCCATCTATTTATGAGTTCACCCTTCATCACCACTCTAACTTTGCCATTAGCGTCGCCCATCACACCGTGGTCGCCACCGTCGAATAGGAAGAAGAAAAAATGGTGATGGGTGGTGAAAGGTAAATGATGGATTTGGGCAGCATATGGTAAGAAACAGATGCAAAATATGGGTGTTTGTCTCTGGTTTCTTGAACAGAACTCATGTATTAAAACTTTTTGATAAAACAATACAACGTTGTTCGAAAAAAAAAAAAAAGAATGGAACAACCATTTTCTAGCCTAAAAGGGGCGTTCATATTAATTTTTTGAACATATATTTTTTGTACTGATCAATTCTTTAAACATGTGTTTTGTATTCGAACCAATTTTTGATATATTTTATATTCAAAAATCTGATTCGAACGACATATTTTCAAGGCGTTCTTTTTCTTTTATCTTTATTCAATGGCACGGCTGCCATGGTGGCGGCGGCAGTGTATTTCTGTACGCATGATTTTTTATATTTTTCAATAACCGGCGGCCATGGCGGTGGCGGCGATGATGGACGGCGGCCGGAGTGGTGATGGAGAGTTGAAGGAGATGAAGTATTTGAAGTATATAGTTTAAGGGTAATATTGATATTTTTGTGATAACATTTTTTAGTGGGTGCGTATATCTCCACCGTTTGATTTAAATTTGCTTATATTGACCAATAATAATGACTTGAGTATTTTAAGTTATTATATTACATTAATAAATTAATAATATTACACTTATATTGAATGAATTACACCATCCATTTTAATTCGCTCCGTGCATCGCACGGGTTAAGCACTAGTTAATACTAAAGGTTGCAGTGATATCTGTGAAGTTAATTCTGCCTAAAATTTATCCCTAAGCTTCCAAAAACTTTTGGTTCTATAATACTAATTTATAATTTATCAAACTGTGGAGAATAACCAATGACCATGCCGAAAACCTATCAAGTTCAGAACATTGCCGGTCCATTCAGCATATCACAAACTTTTCTTTTTTAAGTTTACCTACTAATAATAACTTTTGTAACTTTAAAATACACTTTTAAAATTGAAAGAGTTACAATGGACTAAACCTGTAAAAGAGCATCACAAATGTGAAGAAAATGAAATATATATTTTTTTGGGTATATGGAGGTCCATTTGTCAATTAGTTCTACATCCAATTTTAAGTCAAATAGTTCAAAATTATGATATAAATATACCATCAAGCGAAAATTATTTAACAATCCCTCTTAATTTAGTCTTTCTTGCCTTTTTTGGCTTT
Source organism: Phtheirospermum japonicum (assembly GCA_014905375.1). Classification (NCBI taxonomy): domain Eukaryota; kingdom Viridiplantae; phylum Streptophyta; class Magnoliopsida; order Lamiales; family Orobanchaceae; genus Phtheirospermum; species Phtheirospermum japonicum. The sequence goes on along the minus strand of BMAC01000429.1, from coordinate 588,859 downwards.
CTTTTGGCCTCCTTTCATTAGCTACACTTGTTTAGCTGCAGTTTCAAATTAACAAGTCCAATACCCTTACTATTAAAAAACTAATTATAATAATAATATTTAATTGGGGCAGCCAACTGCTGCCGCAGGACCGCCGGAAAATTTTTCGGCCGCTGGAATTTTTTTCCCGATCAACGGAAAATATTTTTCGGCCACCGGGAATTTTTTTTCGGCGAGTTATTTTTTTTTCCGCCCAATAAATTTCTTACTGTATGTCTGAATTTCTTACTATAAGTCCATGGAGTCGGTGTTTTTTTTTTTCCAACCAAGATAATTTCATACTATAAGTTCAAACATTTCTTAATGTCCAAAATATTTTCGGTCACCGAAAATATTTCTTACTATATGTCTGAATTTCTTATATGTACAAAGATAATACCGGTCACGGGAAACATTTCTTACTATATGTCTGAATTTCTTATTATATGTACACAATTTTTTTTTAATGTCCAAAAACTCATACTTGATAACAAAAAATATTTTACTTGATTGCAAAAGTTTCTTACTTGAGTGCAAATGTTGTTATATATTTCTTACTTGGAGAATTTTCTTCCCCCCCAATGTATGCTATTTTTTACACTTTGCCCCCCAAAATATTTTTGTTTCACTTTGCCCCCTGATGTACAATAATTTTCGACATTGCCCCCTAAACTTTATTTTCGGCGGAATATTCCTTCTATATTCCATCGACGGGAAATTGGGGGCAAAGTGCAAGAATCTTATAGTTTGGTGGGTAAAGTGCAAAAAAAAAATTAAAGTTTGGGGGGCAAATTAAAAAAAAATAAATATTGGATTTTTGTCTTAAATTTTTATATTTGAAAAAAATATACAATTTTTATCTTAGACACATACACTAATTATTATGTAAATTATTAGGCAAAATAATATATTATTATGTAATATGATTAAACAAAATAGAATAAAGGTGTATTTCATATATGCATTATAATATTATGATACGAAAAATAAAATTATCATTCGATATTATTATTTTTATAAAAAGTGTGATTAGATATTTTAATCACGAGTACATTGTTATATAAGATTGTATCACCACATTACTTGGAGAAAAAGTGTAAAAATAATTTTAATATTTGCGTCCAAGTGCAATTATACTTATATTATAAGATAGTATTTTAATTCTATCTTTTTAACTATATTACTAATTATTATGACATCATTTCATGATTATATATATATAAGATATAATTTATATTTTTTGAATAAGAATAATAATTTTACATAAAAACTCAATATTAATATTATTTTAATTTCTCATCCAAATTATAAGATTTTTGCACTTTGCCCCCCAAACTTTAAGATTTTTTTACATTTTACCCTCCAAACTATAAAATTCTTGCACTTTGCCCCCCAACTGCCCGTCGATGGCATTTAGAAGGAATATTCCATCGGAAATAAAGTTTAGGGCAACGTTGAAAATTATTGTACATCAGGGGGTAAAGTGGAACAAAAAATAATTCGTGGGGCAAATTGTAAAAAATAACATACATTGGGGAGAAATTCTTTTTCCCTTCTTACTTATTATACACTTGTTTTTCGCACCAAAAGAAATATAAAAAAGATTTCTTGCTTAATAAAAAATTATTATTATATATTTCTTATTTAATACAATTATATATTATTTTATAGTGAATCTTCGAACTTTATGTTCGAAAAAGTAATAAAGTTTCTTATTTTATATCCTATAAAGTAAGAAAGTTGTTATTTTATATTCGAAAAAGTAAAAAAAAAATCTTATTTTATAGTAAAAATTTTTATTTTATTTCCTTAAAAAAAGACTTTCTTAATTTATGTTAAAAAATGTAATAAATATTCATACTTTATAGTGAAAATTTCATACTTTATGTATGGAAAGGTAAGATATATTTTACTTTATAGTGAAATTTCTTACTTTATATTTGTTGGGTAAAATAAAAGGCCAATTTTTCTTTTATTGGGCGGAAAAAAAAAAAAGAATACGCCGGAAACAGCGGGTGGGCCGACGGGAGGTGGTCGAACAATTTGACATTTTTTATAATTAGTTAGAATACTTGACAAAAATATTTTTTTCTATATAGTTTTTAACTGTCAATTACCCAATTTTTTAATGGGTACATAAATAAAATTTTGGGTGCGTCCCTTTTTTAAATGCGAACTTTGGTTTCTAATTAAAAAAAAGTAATTCATCATAATCTAAAAGCAGGGAAAGGGTAGTTTGATTTCCAATCTGCTTCCAGTTTGATTTTGTCGCACAAATGAAACATTTCTATAATTTATAAGCCAAATAACTTGTACAACTTGTAACCTCTATGCTATATAATACATCACTTATAGCCAAATAACTTATACAACTTATCTATAGTAGTAATCTCATAGCAATACCTAAACAAATATAGTCACAACAAAAGCTGTCCACCTTATTCTGGTTTCTCTATAAACTGGCCACAGTTATCTCATACTTGGCCATAGTAGGAGTTGCCTCCTTGTACCAACATGAATTGGCTCCTTCGCTAGTACTCGTCGTGTAATCAGATAAATTACTCGGTGGCTTCAGCACATCAGTCCCCACCGAAAACAAGTAGTGAAACGGCTTTGGTGGCGCCATTATCTCCACTCCACCCTCCAACATTTTCACCACAGCACTCATCGGAGGCCTCGACTCTGGCGAATCTTGAGCACACCAAAGTGCCACCATACCCATTCTCTCAGCCTTCACTCTATCCTTCTCCTCAATCCCACAGGCCTCCGTCAACGCCATTAACTCCCCCTTCTCAAACTCCTTCCACACTTTCTTCGGGAACCAATCGAGGCTATCATCGCTCTTCCCACCGTCAATCGTGTTTTTCCTCCTCCCGACTATCTCAAACAAGAGAATCCCAAAGCTATACACATCACATTTTTGCGTTATCGGGAAGTTCTTGAGCAAGAACTCGGGGGCCAAGTACCCGGGCGTCCCCCTATACCCCGTGTTGCTAACGTGCGTGTCGTCCCGATCACACAGTTTTGCCAGCCCGAAATCCGCAACTTTAGGGTTGAAATTACTGTCGATAAGCACGTTCCCGGGCTTGATGTCGTAGTGGATTATCCTCTGCTGGCACTCCTCGTGCAGATAAGCGATCCCTTTCGCCGTCCCGACCGCGATTTCGTGAAGCTTCTCCCACGGCAACTCTCGATTCTCGGTGAACAAATGCTTGTCCAACGATCCGTTCTCCATGAACTCATACATGAGGGCGCTCATGAAATGATCGTAGCAAAAACCGTACAATCGGACCAAGTTTATATGACGAGTTCGCCCGATCGTGCCGACCTCGGCCATGAACTGCTGCTCGACGCTCCTGTTTGGGCCCCTGTTGAGGACTTTGATGGCGATTTTCACACCATTTGGGAACTGCCCTTTGTACACTCTGCCGAAACCGCCGGAGCCCAACACGGTGGTGTAGTTGTTGGTGAAAGAGCAGAGTTGCTGAGCTGTGAAACGGACAGGATTCTCCTGAGCGAGTTCGATGAAGAATTTCTCGATTGTGGGCCCATCGACATCCCAAACATGGAACCCACTTGAGGGCAGTGGGGTTGTTATTTCGGTTCGTAGTTCAGATACTATTGCCATCTTCGCTCTACGAGCACAGTAGACGGCAACGACGAAAATTACCCCAACTATTATCAAGTTGATAACTACAACTGCAGATTCGAAAGTTTAACTAGTAAGACCAAAAACCAAATACTAATCTCAACCCATCCACCCCAACCGCACTTAAAAAGAAAACCAAAAGGGAACATAATGGGACTTCACCAATCCTCAAATGTAGTTTGAATACAATACTGTTAATTTTATAAGCACAAGTTTTTGGTTTCGTAAATGTAAATACTAAGTTGTACGTGCGAAAAATGTAATTAGTGTTAACTCACCGGCAGCTATTGGTATCCTAGGGAATGATGGTGTTGGGGGCGGCGTATCCATAATTGCTGGGAATTGCGGCGTATCCATAATTGCTGGAAATTGCAGCTACTACTGAAATATAATCAGCAGAAGAAAATCATATAGTATTGTGAGACATGAGCCGAATAAAAGTCAAAATCTGTTGAAATTGAACGAGTGGCTTTAGAGCTTAGGGGGTTTAGCCCACCAAAGTTTTAAAATTTTCCTTTCACTCGCATCTATTTATTATTACTTAAATTATTAATATTTTATTCTAGCTCCGCCCCTAAGTCTAGAGGTGCACAAACGGTTATAACCGGCCGGTTAATTAACCGGCGGTTAATAACCGGACGGTTAATTAACCGGTTTTGGTTTAACCGTAACCTAACCGGTTGAGAACCGGTTAAGGTTACGGTTAAACCGGTTAACCGACCGGGCGGTTAACCGGCGGTTTTTTTTTTTTTTTTTTTTTTTTTTTTTTGCAGTCGATCGACTGATGATCGACTGCCTGGATCGACTGAAAGACAGAGTTTTATGTTTTGAGTATCAGTCGACCATGCAGTCGATCGACTGACAATTTGTCGATCGATTGATACTCAGTCGATCGACTGGCTGTCGATCGACTAAAAGTAGTCGATCGACTGAAGGACAGAGAGTTCTAATTTATTTATTTTTTGAGAAAAAATAAGTTAAAAAAATAAAGACTTGATTTTAATTCTAATATTAAAAATTAAAATTTTTACTCTTAATATTAGAATTAACTTGCCTACGTATCCTCGTAAAGGAATCAAAGTCCACGTAGTTCGAATTTCTTTTTTTGAAAAAAATAAGTTAAAAAAATAGGACTTGAATTTAATTCTAATATTAAAAATTAGAATTGAATTTTAATTTGTAACATTAGAATTAAATTGCCTACGTATCCTCGAAAAGGAATCAAAGTCCACGTAGTTCTTTTACTTACCTCACTTACCTACTTACCTATTCATCGTTGTCGTTGCTTCCGGAAGTAGTATCGTAATAGTCGCTCTCTTCGCCTTCATCCAATTGCATCTCCTGTTCTCTTTTTTCGGCCTTCACCCAATCGTTCATCAACATTTGATTTTCGAGATTCTTGGATGTTAAGGTAGACCGACGTTCATCTAACATGTAGCCTCCCGTGCTGAAGGCCTGTTCAACAGAAACTGTCGAAACCGGAACGGCAAGGACCTCCTTGGCAATTCTAGAGAGAGTGGGAAAAATACTAGCCATTTTCGACCAAAACTGCACAAGATCGTTAGTAACACCATCGGGCTTTTTTGGAACCGAACTCGGGTTCAAAAACTTCTAAATAACTATCTAATTCCATTGACCGACTAGAAACTTGATAATTATTATTGATAATATCAACACGAATGAATAATTATTGATAATATTATTTTTTGCACAAATTAGAAACTTGACTTTTTTGAGCTTGAAAATATAATAGAGGAAGAAGAATAGTAGATGAATTGTGTGAGATTGGTGTTGGAGAGTGGGGTATTTATAGGTGTCAAAATTTGAAAAAATAAAAAAAAAATAAAATATTAAAACCGGCCTAACCGGCGGTTAAACGGTTAACCGGCGGTTAAACCGGTTAACCGCCCAACGGCTACTTCTATTTTGAATTTGAGCCGTCGATTTTCAACGGCTCGTTGATCTCAGCCGTCGATTTTCAACGGCTAATCTGCAGGCCAGTCGATCGACTGACTGTCCAGTCGATCGACAGAATTTCCAGTCGATCGACTTCCTGTCCTATCGATCGACTGACAGTCGATCGACTAAAGAGCAGTCGATCGAC
>BMAC01000429.1:568933-583063 GCA_014905375.1 Phtheirospermum japonicum | reverse complement strand
AATGTACATGGTGACAAGACAACACAATGGCGCAACAGATATAGCTGGCAAAGCTGCATCTCATTGATGTGGGTGTGGGCAGCCATTTATTTGTGTTATGTGACACAATGTACCGAATGACAAGACAACACAATGGCACATCAACTATAGCTGGCAAAGCTGCATCTCATTGATGTGAGTGTGGGCAGCCATTTATTTGTGTTTTGTGACACAATGTACAGGGTGACAAGACAACAGAATGGCACAACAATTATAGCTGGCGAAGCTACATCTATATATATGTACACACAGACAAACTTACCAAGAAATATAAATTGTACTAGCTAATAATGGCTAATTTTGATGAAAACCATCCACATGTTCTAAAAAAAACAATGATTACTACAACCCTGCACTCACCCCATGGACCATGGAGAGGGAACAAGTCATTTTGGAATTTTTCAGTGCTCAGAATGAAAGTGTTCAAAGAGGTGAAAAAAAAGCATATGTTATCTTGAGCGTCCCGCAGGTAAAAAGTCTACTCCATAGTCATTTCATGTTTTCACCTACTATTCCAGAAATTTACGATAGGACCGAAGAAATGGAGGTGAGGTACAGTTGGTGGAAGGCAACACTTTCTGAGGATGGTGTTTTTCAGGATGAAGAACGTGGATTGATCTGTATTGATACCACTATCAATATAATGTCTCTCCAGCCTATGTAAAGTCCACACATCTGTCTACAACTACTTATGTGGTTTGTGCTGATTTCATTTCAATTACTAACTTTTTTTTTTGTTAATAAACGAATATGGTGATGATGCATCACAGAGATATTATTTGTATGACGTCCCACCATTATGGAAGAAGATGGAAGCAGCTTTTAATTGATGCGTTCTCAATGTATTAGGACTCAAATGTGTAATAAAATGGGATCGAAAATGACCTTAGTTCGAGTGTGCAACTATGCACTATGTTTAATTTGTAATGTTTGAATTTTTCACGTCCTCTAGTTTCTTATTTAATCAAATGTGCAATCTTTTATTTTTTTCTTATTCAATAAAATTATTTCTTTAATGTTTATCCAAAATTGCTGATGACAATACTACACATGTATCAATAGGTTTTTCAACTTTTCATGTGACAAGACCTGACATTATTCCACACGTTTTTCAACTTTCTTTGTGATAAGACTACACCATAAGCATTATGTTTTCATCTTTAGCTGTGACAACGACAACACATTTAATACAACTGTCTTGTGAAATTGTAACTCATCTATAAATTTGGAATATTAGACTAAATTCTTTAAAAAAAATTCACTCCCTCACACCTTTGGTATTCTCCATCATCTAAGTATTCTCATAACAAAAAGAAAAAATGAGTTCAAATCAGCCTAACAATGTACCATATTTTGATTTCGAAGAAGATTTCTTTTTCTACGATACGAATTCAACTGAATGGAGCATCCATATGGATAATAAGCTTGTTGATGACCTCCATGAGAGTAAGCTCAATAGTGTCTACGATCCCAGAAGAGGATTACGCAACAATATCACGTGGATCTTGTTGGACAAAATCAATGATGCGTTCGGGAAAGACTTCACAATAGACGACATAACCGCTCGAGTTCAACTTCTGGAAAAATGATACTGGCATTTTCATATGCTGTTGGGAAACGAACATTGCACTTAGGATCATGAGACTAACAAAGTGCAAGCGCCACGATCATGGAACGACGTAGCAGGCGATGCTGAGTTTACTGCTGCATATCTAAAGCATGGAGAACCTTTATTCGGTTTTATGGATTTAGTATTCAATAAAAATTATTTAAATTGCATTTGTCAATACCACAATCTCATTGGAAATCCGCCATTACGAATGTGATTGCATCCGTGTAATATCAAATTACTGTAATTGTTATTTTAATCTTCGTTGCTGTTGTATCTTAATTTTATTTTATTTTTAATTTAGAATTAAAATTTCTTGTCATTTACTTATTTATATTATTTTATTGTATTTTTTATTTTCAAATAAACTTCTTGTAATTTTAAAACATTATTATGATATGTTTATTTATTTTACTTAATAAAATTTTTAAATAAATTATAAATATAAAAAACCTAAAAACTAAATAATATATATAAATAAAGAATATGTGTGTTAGGTTTAGCTTTAGGGTTAGTGCCAAAATTGTTTTCTTTTTTTGCAAAAATACCCCGGGACTCCTTTCCCAGTGGCGTCCCGACCCCGCGTTTTTTTTTTTCAAAACCACCTCGGGACGCTATTCCGAAAAGCGTCCCGACCCCCAATGTTTTTTTTCCAGTTCGGACCCAAAAACCTTGGGGTGTAAATTTAGGTTCGGAACGCTTTTGAGAATAGCGTCCCGGTGGGCGGGACGCGTCTGGGAATGGCGTTCCGCCACAAAAACGTAAGTTTTTTTTTCAAACTATGATATTTTTTTTAATTTTTATTTAAATATATATTATTTATTTAATTATACTCTAAGTCTCCACCTTACGTTCGTTCATCTTTCCCATTAGGCTGACTTGGTCAATTTTAAGAACTTGCCTCAATGTTTTTGCTTTGTATGGTTTTCAGTTTTCACCGAGGTTTTTCACTACTTTAAAATTATGTTTGTTTGATTTTTCACTTAAGTATATAAAATAACGGGATAAATCCATTCTGCGGTTACTATTTGTCAAAATATCCAACAAAATATATCTTTTGTGATAAATTTTAGGAAAATTCTACGGTGCCTTTAAGGGCGCTATACCCCCACCTCTCATCATTTACAAACATAGATTTTATAATCTAAAAAACCTAAAATTGATCTAATGGTCGTAAATGCACCTCACTAAGTGGGGAATGATGCCGTGAAGGCACCATAGAAGTCCCTAAATTTTAAACCTACTTATTTATTATTGATAGTGTGAATGACTATTTTGCTCTTAATGAGATTATATAATTACGATGTACCATTGGAAGTTTTCCTATAAATAGGGATTTTTATAAAGAAAATGATAATGAGAATTCATTCACTATATAATTTCTCTGTTTTTTTTTCTAATTTATAACACGTTATCAGCACGAGTCTTTAACCATGCGAGTAATATGACGTAAGTATACTCTTACATTTGCATCCTATTGATGATCGTATGTATCAAAATTGAATTATCAAAAAAAATAAAATCAAACCATGAAAAAATGGAGAACAGATGGATGTGTTGGTTGGAGGGAAAAACCTCTAGCGAGAACTAGATATGAAGGCATGCTTGCTGCCTTTATAGTTATTGTAGTTGAGTTTTTTTTTTGGCCCTTTTTGGATTTGGCGATAAAAAGAAAGTGTGAAAAGAAATGAAGGAAACAAGGCTGCCGACAGGAAATGAAAAAAAAATAAAAAATAAAAAGGGGAGAAGGTAGAAAGATGTGAAGGAACTTAATGCATTAAATGCATGAGAAGTAGTCATGTACATGACAATGTAAAAGGAGGAAAGAAAGAGGGACATGTCAATGCTATTTCACCAACAAAGAAATGAAGAATACAGGTAAGAAAATAAAATATTATTTATATATCAAGTTATGTTCATCTTAAATATAAAAAGTATAAATTATCAAAATTAAGTTTTCTTAACACTAGAGCGTTCAGTTTAACGAGTGCTTTATTTTGAAATAATATTGAAATATAAAATAATAACTCGTTTAGAAATATGATATTTTAAAGTTTTAAACATCAAATTATAAATTGATACCCTGATTATGGAGAATCGCACGATAAAAGCATTTCTAATGCAATAGTGTTAATTGAATCTATGTGACAAATAAAATTGACATTTTATAAAAAAGTTCTCCAATGCATCAATGTTAATGTTAAATATGTGATAATTCATATTTTTATTTTTAGAAAATATAAAGAGAGAGAAATAACATGATTGGAAGATGTATTTAAAATTAATTGTAAACATTGTTCTATTGGAGATACTCTAATACGACTTGTAAATATTTATTCTTGTACTGTTAACACTCTATAAAAATATTATGTGGCACTACGCGTTGGTTAGGCAGCTCGGCCACCGACAATTGGCAACAACTGATAGCAGCTGATAGTTCGATGTATAATCATCCAGTCGATGACAATTTTGTAAAAAGATATGGAAATCGTCTCGTGGTGACCAGGTGGCACTGCCGCCGGCAACCGCTAGCGACTGATTAGTTGATGTGTAACGTACAACTACCTAATTGGTGATGGTCATATCTTAAGAAAAATAATTGGACAAATTACGAATCATGAAATCGAAGTGTCGTCGATATTTGGATCGAATCTTGAACGTCCACGGATAATTTCGCCATTTAATAATTTCTGATCATGAATCAATATAATATGGACGACCCTGCTCCTGGTGAAGCAATTAAATATTGTAATTCATGTATTTTATTTACTGTAATAATGTCCAAGTTTGGGTTATACCACTATTTGTTGATTTTAATTTTTATTATCTAAATCGCAATACCTCCTATATGATGAGTTCAATTATCACAAGAAGGATGGTTTTACATATATTTTTTTAATATATCAAGTGATGGGTGATACCGTCTATTAAAGCAGATCCTACTTCCGTAAAATTAATTATTAATTATACAATTTAATTATCACAATTTAAATTGCGACAATCATACATTTAATTATCAAGTTTGTAAATTACGTAAACCGAGTCAACTAATGAGACACCAAGGCATGTCACGTAAATTGTGACATTCATACATTTAATTCATTAAGGTATATATGATGAAAAATGGAGAATGTGGCGTGCTATTTGTGTTGGTAGACTACCATTTTCAGCAGTAATTTTGACTTTTTGACTTTAGAGTAACAGATTTATTAGCAGGAAGAGAAAATGTTAATCATACAACAGTCTGCACTGGAAATTTCCATGGACAGTGTGGTGTGGTCCAGTCCAGTGGGATAGTGATTCACTTGTTTTATTCCAATTATTAGTCTTTAGGTTTTGGCTTTAATAAATTTATTACCTTCGAAAGTGTGATATGTGACGTGTGTGCCCCAATGTCTCTTTGGTTGACTTGACTCGCATTGCGTAATACACAAGCTCCACTACTTCCTACTATTGGGAAGAAGACTTGAGCATTTGCAAACTATAGCCCTACTGTTTTCAGTCTTATATATCTTCATCCCAAAGCTTTGAATCACCAAAATCATGCTCAGCCATAAGTATCCCCTCCTCAAAAGCCTTTTTTCTTGCCTCAACTGATATAACTTTTATATACATGTATAGCAATAAGGTTCAAAGCCCTTATACAAATTTATTTATTTTTCTTTCATTAAACCTCCTAACTTTTAAGGTTTTTACACTTTGCCACATCAACTTTTTATTTTTTATACTTTATCTTCTCAATTCTATGATTGTTACACTTTGTCATATAGTACACATCGTCAGTGGGTTCTTGGACCGGAAGTTTATGCATGCTATATTACTTCAAGGGCTATTTTGTTAATAATGACTAAAAAAAAAAAAAAGGATGGATGGGTTATTTTGTACAGAATTACAAAAAAAAAATGAATAAAAAAGGGTTATTTTGTCAATAATGACTATAATAAAAAAAAAAAAAAAAAAAAAAACAAAAAAAAAAAACAGGATGGATGGTCTAAACAAAACAAAACAAAACAAAACAAAAAGGATGGATGGGCTATTTTGTACAAAAAGAATAAAAAAAGGGCTATTTTATCAATAATAAATAAATTAAAGAAAATTAAAAAATAAGGAAGGATAAGAAAAAATAGGAAAAATGTGAAGAAAAATAGGTTTTGCCTTATCGAGCGATCGTTTTGCCTCACTTACAATTCCACGTTTATCCTCTCAATTTCACGTTTATCCTCTCAATTTCACGTTTTGTCTCACTTAAATTTTCAAGTCACTCAATTCAATAATTTCGCCATTTAATAATTTCTGATCATGAATCAATATAATATGGACGACCCTGCTCCTGGTGAAGCAATTAAATATCGTAAATCCTGTATTTTATTTACTGTAAGAATGTCCAAGTGTGGGTTATACCACTATTTGTTGATTTTAAATTTTATTATTTAAATATCGCAATACCTCATATGTGATGAGTTCAATTATCACAAGATGGATGGTTTTACATATTTTTGTTTTATATACCAAGTGATGTGTGATACCGTCTACTAAAGCAGATTCTACTTACGAAAAATTAGTTATTGATTACACAATTTAATTATCACAATTTAATTTATGCTATACACTTTAAATATTACAATATCGCCAATGAGGTGGATTATATCACACGATTGGCTAAATCTTACTCCAAAGAAATAAACAAACAAACATATGAATACTGCTCTCGAAGTAGCAATCAATAGAAATGAAATTCGTTCTCCACGTTTATTGGATATTAATGGAGAAAATTGAGCAAGGAGTACCAGAAGGCACCGATAAATAATTTATGAAATTGACTGCTCAATAAATTTCATGTTGATTAAAAGAAATATACCACTTAAAAAGAATCATACGAGATCACATTGACATGTTACTAAATTGATCTCGAAAAAGCATACATCACTGACATTATAGTCATGAAGTACTAAATCCCTATATTTGCTTAAAGGCAAAATGATGTTACTAATACTACAGAAGAAGTACAAAACAGTCAAAGTGAAGATATTAAAATTAGTTTAGAAGCAATAAACACTCAATAGTAAAATACAGAAACATATATTAAACTCATGAAAGTGGTGGGGTGCGTCTCGAGAGTATTTAACTCCGTAACTCTGCCACTCCTTACTAGTCATGAGAGTTTACAATGAGAGTTTAAAGGATCTGGACTTCTTTTTCACTTAACACAGATAGTCTATGACTGACACGTTTTAACTTCCACAGAATCTTGAACTAGAATATATGCTTGAGTTTTGTAAGTAACTCAGAAATTGTGTTGGCAGATATAAGTATTTCTCTCGCTGAATGACTTATAATCTACACATTGATCTAGAAAATTGAGCAAACCATTAAAGAAATTATCAATATTTAACAAGCATATAGGTTTGGTATGGAAGTTACACTCTGCCCATGACGTAATATTAAATATTTCATTCAAAGTGTTATAACCACTTGGAGGACGATGAAAGCATCGCTGTTATTCACCATGTACATCAAACAATCATGAAAAGATTGTGTTTGAAGCTTCAAGCTGGACCCATGATAGTATTGCTTTTAACTATATGAAAAAGTATGATACTCACATCTATTCCCTAATAATGTGCAGATGATATAAGACTATTATAAAGTCTATAGTTGGTTCCTCCATATAAAATATCAATCTTTTGCTTCCCTAATTCTCTCACAAGTTGAATTGCCATATCTATATATGTAATATGACTTATCAGTTTAGATCCACCAAGAATACATATGGTTTTGAGTGGATGAGAAAAAGATTTACCTCTTTGTGAGGACTCGAAAACTTCTATCTATCTTTTTCTATACTAAAACTTCTAATATTTGTGAAAGATACATATTTATGATTTATGACTCCGTATTAAAAATAAGTTTTTACAAGATCATAAATGATTTCACTATTTACTTTTGACAATAGTGAAAGATATTCACGAGCTAATAAATGACATCATTGTTCTCTTTTAACTATCCCAAAAGAAAAACAACAGATAAGGTATTACATATTTAAAGAAATAACGCTTATCTGTTTGCAACTAAAAAAACTTTGTATCTTTACAAAATAAATAAAATTCTACAAAATGATACAAAGTTTTTCACACTCCTTTTATCTATTTCAATGGCTAGAAATGGCCAGTAATTTTTCATTCTATAAAATCACTCACATTTCTTTCAACAATTACCTCATATTCTCTCATCTTCCTAATAAATTCTCAACACAAAGATTTTCAAAATGTTTGAACAAATGTTGATGTCACCATTATTCTGATGATCGCACTTACCATATTAACCTTTAGCATGGATGGTACAAGTGATTTCTTACTCCGTGTTCTTGTTCTTTGTCTGATTTATTTTATGTTAGCATTTCTGATAGATATCAACATGTATTAGTTGCTATGTATGTTTTTACATCTATGCTTTAAATAAAATTCTCCTTAACTTTGTATTGTTAATGATGTGTACATTCTTTTAAATTTCTCGGCAATTGACAATGTTCATATTTACAAGATAATATAATTACATTATTTTGTATCGTTTTGCTATTTCGGTAAAACTGAGTTTACAAACGAGATCTTTTGAAATAAAATTTTTGAAACTATATCGTTCTCGTTCATCTTTAAATTGAACCCACAAACCCATAAGCTCACAATGCACGTATCCACTTGAATGTGTCTAAAGAATCTGTTGGATATTATGATCCAAAGACTCCTTACTCAAACCATCCTTGATAAATGCTATTTTATTTTCTCAATTTTTGGAGATGAAACCCACATATTTGCATCGTGTGTCACAATTCCATCGAGCACATTTGTAGAATCCACCTAGTCTTTTGACTCTATTCTTTGCAAAATTACTTCTACACATACTTGACATATACTTGAATGAGTTTGAGAATTCATCAGATAGCTGAACTTGTGCTTCGATTAAAAATCGAATATCTTCTGGGATGTCATAACTCATACTCTTTCGAGCCGAGACTTATAAATTCTTTTTAAGATATTTATTGGAAGAAATGGGTAGTATTTACGAAGATTTAAGAGCATTGAATCCATTAAAAAATTTGGACCTTTGTTGATGTGAATATTGTGATTATCACAATGTTTTATAGACTGGTATGAAGTTTATGAAATACGCTACTGCATTTGAACAGTAAACAGTACTATCAAGAGTATGATCTACACTACTGTGTTTGAAAGCTGTATTTGAATAGTGGTTTAATTAAATATCACCGAAAGATGATCTGATATGGAGTTAAATTATATACATGTTAAAATAAATACCTCATACTGGAGACAACTAGTTTTATAATAGATATAAGAATCTTCTAGGTACAAGTGTTCAATAATGTCAATTTACATAACCAGATCATATCGGTTTAACTAGTAATAGAGTTATTAAAATTGATATTTCATTTGAAGAAACAGATGAATTCTTCGATAGTTGTTCTCGATTAATGCAAATTTATTACTAGCAAGAGTTGAGAATGAATCTCTAATAATTTTAGAATTTATGGGGATGAGATATATATGGGACCACTCTCCCTCCGTGTGTGCTACTAGATTTTATGAATCCACTAGATAGTCACATGAGTATATGACTCGCAACGAGAAGTTTACGAGGTGATTTTCTCTCAGTATGAGCATGATTTTCAAATCAAAGGATAAAAGCTAGTAAGATATCCCAATAACTTGAATAGATCATGGAGTGATCGGATATGCGCATACGAATGAGATATCAATTGATAAGCTATTAAAAGTTTTCCAGTTCATTGTCAATATCGAGAACAGAGTGCAAAATAATATGAAATCCCTTATTGAAATTAAATGTTTATATATGCCAGTTGTATGAGTTTGGATTTTTCTCAGCATGAGGGGGAGTATTGATAGTTGGAAATAACTATACAGAATGTTATATCCTCATAATCGAAGTACGAACTTGGAAGATAAAAGATATAAGAAAGATTGATAATGATCTTATATACCAACTACACATGCTTCGATAAATCAAACAACGCCATAAGCGTTGAATATTTCCCCAAATATAAATATCAAATGGATGGTATAGGAGGCATATAATTTCAGAGATTATATATACATAATTATTGTATATAAATCCTTGGAGAAGATTAGTTACGAGATATCTCAATAAGTTATGTTGTTATGGAGAATGATATGAAATTGAAAAGTGTTAACACACAATAAAAAAGATTGAGAAAAATCCCAGTTCAGCAAATCAACATCCCCACATATTAAGCAAATCCCATTAACATAAACAACAATAAAATCAAAGAAAATAAATGGGTTTCTGAGAAACAATCAAACGCCCACGAAAATCAAGAAGACAATACCTTTCGAAATTCTAAGATGTCACCGCCAGTCAAATGTTAACGGTCGGTCGGAGCAAAAAAGGCTTTTTAGTTGTGATGGTTTTTTGGGGGCCAAAATCTCTCTCTCTCTCTCTAGGTTTATAAAAAAAATGTATGTGTAAGATAAACCCTTTGGATAATCCAGCTCAAAAAATATTTTAGCAATTAAATTATATGAAACAAAAGATCATAAGAAAAAAAAACCAGTCTTCAACCCAAGTTTATATTTTACCCCATTCTAGTTCTTAGATTCATGAAAACAAAAGGCGAGGAAGGAAGTTATTTGAAAATGATAAACAAAAAACAAATACCAAATTTGAGGTTGAGAGCGGAAGAAATACGTTCTTTAAAGTTTAGTATGCAAATTAAGACGTTCAGCCAAATTGGAGAAGCAACTGGGGTGAAGCAATCCTTTCCGCTCTCTCGTGGGCTGGTCATTGTCAGATTTCACTGGGGTGAAGCAACTGGCTGAGGTGCTTGGTTCTGATAACCCAAATCTGGATCAATCATTCACAAATGCAATTTATTATTAATAATGATATTCATAACCCGAGTTGCTTGATTAATCTAGAAACAATTTTATTAATAATGCAATCACATAATTTAGCTTGATTACATTCCCCTAACATTGAACTGACAAAAGAATTAAAATTCTAACCAACAACATACCATCTTTCATTTAATTACCTCCTTTCTCTAAAAATAAAATTGTACAATGGAAGATTCTGTATTGTAATTGCCTTTGGTTGATAATTCAGAGGGGGGAAAAGGGGGAAAAATCATCCAAGCAACAAAGTACGTCATGAAACATCAAATAAAGATCGAGCCTCACTCAGTTTAGGTACTGATAATATCGAAGGATCAATAATTCCGCTCGTAAAAACTTGATATTTTTAGTAACGGATGAGTTTTTCTAAGGCCATTCCTCTAAAACCTAAAAGGCCATTTTACAGATTTGAACAAATAAAAAATAATTTAGGGAAAAAAACTCTTTGCCACCTGTACTTGTAGCGTTTTTATGGTTTGCAACCTAATATTTGTTTTGTTGTTATTAACAACCCAAAGTATGCGGGTTTTGCTCTTTACAACCTTCAGGCTATTTTCATTCAAAAAATGGTTGAATCGAAGCACGTAAACCTCATGCCTCATTCTAAAAACATGAAAACATTGTCCAACATAATAATTGGTGATGAGGCATGAGGTTTACGTGCTTCGATTCAACCATTTTTTAAATAAAAAATAGCCTGAAGGTTTCAAAGAGCAAAACCCGCATATTTTGGGTTGTTAATAATAACAAAACAAATATTAGGTTGCAAACCATAAAAACGCTACAAGTACAGGTGGCAAAGAGTTTTTTTCCCAATAATTTAATCCATAAACTTACAGCTACATATATGGAGAATGTTAGCTTCAATCACCAGTAATCCACATAACTCCTCTGGAATTGAGGCTAAAAAATATTTTATTACCTTATTCGATGGCGAGATGGTGCCAGAAATTGCTGCAGGCGGCGGGTTTGAGGCGGCTAGGGCTTCAGAAGTGAGGAGCTGGACTATGAGTCTGAGCTGGAGATCTTTCCATAATAAGAAAATGTTAATTAACTAAAATTCACTTTAGCCGCAAGAAATGAGGATGATCATATATTATTCACTTCGTTCTAATATATATATTTAAAATTTTCATGTCTCTTTTCATTGTATTACATTCATTACATTTCAGTCTCTTAGATCAAAGAAGAAGATGATTTTTCTTATAAGCAATGTATTTTCTTTAATACCTTACATGTAGGTTTTTTCTGGAATTGATTGAATACCCGCACCATCTCCGAAAAAAATTACAAAGCTGCCAATATATTGGACAGATCTGGAAAAAGATCTGTAGATATAACGTCCGGAAAATCTGCATAATTAACGAAAAAACAAATTTACAAAGTTGCAAATATATTGGACAGGTCTGGAAAAAAAGATCTGCAGAATAATGGAATTACGACAGATATATAGGAATTCTTACCAAGATAAGAATTGAATGAGATGTTGAAGAAAACCAGAGAATATTATCTCTCGCTCGGCCACAATTTTCATTTGATTTTGTTGTAGAAATCAATTGAATGAGAATAATTGACTTTTTGATGTTGAAATTATTGCTCTCGAATTTGAGGGTTAAAAAATCGAGAAGGGAAAAATACAGAAAATAAAAAGAATAGAACAAAAAAATGAAAAAACTGCAGGCGGAAAAAAGAAATGAAGAAACAGCAAGAGAGAGCGAGATGCTTCACAAAGTGTAATATATATATATATATATATATATATATACTAGTTTAACACCCGTGTATTACACGGGATTTATAAAAAATTAAATATGAAAAATAATTGTGAAAATTATAAAGTTTTAAATTTAAAATAAAAAACTGAAAGGATGTGTTATCAACTCGTGCCCTGTTCAGTATAATAATAATTATAATTATTGATTAATATTATATTTTAATGTTTAGATTAAATTCGTTAATAATTATACTTACATACTTATAAAAATTTAAAAGATGTCATATTTTCAACCCGTCTCTAATATATATTAATTAATTATTATGTATTTATGTTTAGATTAATTTGTTAGTAATTACAGTTACATACTTTGAAAAATTCAAAAGGTGTCACACTCTCAAGCCTTCTCGGTATTGTGTCATTGTCTAATAAATATTAATTAATTATTATATAATTTTATTTTTTTTATAACTAAATTGAGTTCATTACTAACATTTAGTTACATGCTCCAATTATTGCGAAATATATCATAATTTACATATATAGAATATTTAAATTCTTAAAATTAAATTATAAATAAGATTTATTAATTATTTTCATAAATATTTTTTTTGTAATTAAAATTATTTCATATGTAACTTGTCTTTTAATTAAAATAACTAATTTAGATTTTTTTCTACTAATTATATATGACTTATTTATGTTATTATTTTAGGAGTATAAAATAAAATTATTGAATTAGACAAAATATAAGAAAAATACTATTGAGTTAGAGTAAATATAATAAAATAAAATATTAAATTAGGCAAGATACAGTAAAAGAAAAATATTAAATTAAGTATAGATTAGGCTCGGATGACACATAAGCAACCGAAACACCAAATTTTTTTATTATCCAAGTGAAGCATACGAAGCAGACACATACATTAGGAGGATTTGCATATATATACTTGTTTAACACCCGTGTATTATACGGGACTTGTCAAAAGATAAATAAAAAAGATTTATGATAATTATTTAATTTTAAATCTAAAACAAAATACTAAAATAATGTATTCCCAACTCGTGCCTTGTGTATGTCTAATCTATTTATTAATTATTATAAATATTAAATAATTTTGTATTTGATGTTTAAATTAAATTCATTAATAATCTTAGTTACATACTCAAAAGGCGTCACATTCTAAACCCGTGTCTAATATCTATCTTATTAATTATTGTTATTAAATTATTTCATATATTAATGTTTAGAATAAATTCATTAATAATTATTAGTTACATACTTTGAGATATTCAAAATATGTTATACTCTCAACCCGTGTCGCATTGTACTTGTGTCTAATCAATTTTTATTAATTATTAGCATATAACTTCATATTTTCATGTTTAGATTTAATACATTACTAATATTTAGTTACATACTTAAGTTATTGTAAATAACTCATATTTTACATATATATAATATTCGAAACTCCAAATATAAAATAATATTAAATTATATTATCAATAAAAAATATTTAATTATTTTCATAATAAAGCTTTTTTAATTAAAATTATTTCATATGTAGTTTTTATTTTAATTAAAATAACTAATTTAGATATTACCTACAAATTATATATGACTTATTTCTATTTTTATATTAGGAGAATCAAAAGAAAGTATTGAATAAGGAAAAATATAATAAAAGAATTAAATTAGGTAAAAATAAATAAAAAGAAAATTATTAAATTAGGTAAATATTAGGCTCGGATGACACATAAGCAAACGAAGCACCATAATTTTTTATTTGTCAATCGAAGCATACGAAGCAGACAAATAGGTT
>BMAC01000429.1:531227-552659 GCA_014905375.1 Phtheirospermum japonicum | reverse complement strand
ATATATATATATATATATATATATATATATATATATATATATTACCTCTAATGAATGTGGAAGAAAACACATCTTAGAGAAACTAATGAGTCAATATAGTGGGTTATACCTCACTACTATACGGATTATTGATTCTTATGCAGTCACCAATAAAGAACTATGTGACACTGACTCATATAGGCTTTGGCATGACCGTCTTGGACATCCTGGTCGTGACATGATAATCTATATTTTTTGAAAAACTCACACGAACATCCTTTCTTTCGAGTGACTCATAAAGTGGGATATAAACGCGATGCACTGCCCAATGTTGGTACTACTGCTGCACAAGTGCAACTAATAACTTCTGAAGCACAAGATGCATTACCTACATCTCACTCCGCCTCAATATCTATCTCAAAGGCACATCACTCGTTTTTCAAAGCCTGCTCTTTAGCATAGGATCGAGACCTTCCTATGCTATAAATACAAAGCAAAACATTCCACTCTTACAAAGAATCCAAGGTGATACATATGGACATAACCATTCAAAATGCGGATAATTTAGGTATTTTATAGTTTTGGTCGATACTTCGGCATGCATTGTCCATAGAAATGTTGTATTTGCAAAACATCTAGCCCATTTAATATGATTGAGGACTCACCACCCTTATCAAACACCCAAACTTATAATGCTAGAGAGTTTACATCAAAAGTACTTGATGACTATTGCATTTTAATAAAGATCGATGTACTAGATCTTGTACCCTAATGTGCATATATAATAAGGTCTCAAAGAAGACAACGTCAAAAAGAATATAGATGGTGATTAAGACAATATTTATGCGCACTCATTTGTCTTTGCACAGAGTTATGCAATATTGCACGCAACTCTTACTTATTCGTTTATGAACCCCTGCTAACCAAATATTTTGCGTACCAGTTGGTAACTGGATATAAGCCTGATAATTCATATCTACGCATATTTGGTTACGCAGTATATGTGCCTATTGCTCCCCCACAACGCATTATATGGGTTTCTAAAGACGATTAAGTATTTATGTTGGATGTGAATCTCCAACAATCATCCGCTATTTGAAACCTTTGACAGACGATCTATTTATTGCTAAATTAGCGAATTTGTCACTCTAATGAGACAGTCTTCCCGTCGTTAGGGGGAGATAATAAAAAGTATTTTCTAATTGAACGACAGGAATAGTTTCATACTATGTCTCATTATAATCCCCGTATTTCAAAGTGTAACGTGAAAGAAAAGTAAAGTGAATAACTGATCTTCAAAGTATAGAAGACTCAATTTCTAAAGTGACGAGATCATATATATACAAGCTGCAAATGTGTCTGCAAGGTTAAAAGTCCATGTGAAGGGCACAATGTCACAGAGACATTGCAACCATACTTAGTGGAGGTGTGGTTGAGGTCGTGACTCCCAAAAGGAACAGGGGGAGGTCACTTGGTTCGATAAATACTCGCCCAAGGAATAAAAGGGCATGTATCATCAATGAAAATAACGACTCTCATGAGATTATCTCTCATTATACTTATGTCCATGAATCATTACTGGAGGACGCTCTGAAGTTTAATATGATTTCAGAGAATAAAGAAATCTCAATGTACAATGAGAGTTTATATAAGTTGATGGAAAGACTTTTCATACACATTGATGATATATAAATTGTTGCTCAAAGAATCATAGAGCACAATAGTATCGAACCATGCTCTATTGAAATATCAATATAGAGCAAATTGACCTAAATGTAAAGAATCAATTCAGATAGAACTAAATTCACTGACAACAAGGTAGGTATTTGGTTTGGTAGTGCTAACCTCACCAAGTGTAAAGCCTAATGGACATAAACAAAGTTTTGTCAGAAAGCGTAATGAGAAAAATAAAGCCATGAGATGCAAATCTATACTTGAAGGACAAAGTTTCTCAAAATGCCCTGGAATTGATTATGGGGATATGTACTCCCCCATAATAAATGAGAATGCAACTTATACCTGTGGCTACATCATATCTCTATGGGGATCATGATTTAGAGATATATACGAAAGTGATTGCTGGCCTTTCATTGCCAAGGCAATTGACTCTAAGCCACGGAGTTCATTTGCAAATTAAATTGAAACACTCACTTTATGGATTAAAATAATCCAGAAGGATGTGGTATAACCGTCTAAGTGAAAACTTGATTGGGAAAAGATAATCTATGCCCTTGCGTATTTATAAGTTTCAAATTTGCGATTATAATTGTATATGTCGATGAAAGGAACATAACATCCACTCTTAATGAAATAAAAGATATCGCTAGTTATTTGGAATTCTTAATTTGAGATAATGCATCATGGGAAAACTCGGTCATGTTAAGGCTTTATACTAAAACCGAGTTTATGGAATACTATATTCTACAGTTTGCATATATCCAAAAGATGATCAGGTAATTAAATATGGATAAGTGCAATATGTCAGCACTCCTATGATTGGTCAAAGTGAAGATATAAGGAAATATCGATTTCGGCAATGGAATGAAAAGAACTGGTGGGAGCTGAAATTCTCTACCTACGTACAATATGCGCATTATTGTACTATTGTATAATACACTTGACCAAATATTACTTTCTCAAATTTGTTATCTTGATTTAACTCAAGAAAGCGCAATGTCACTGGAATGGAATCAAAATGTAATTTGATACCTAAAAGAGACCATTGACGCGAGTTTATTTTTCCCGTTCATAAATATAATTAGGACTGCAGATGGTCTTGTAATCCCTATAGAAAATGTTGAGTTTACTTCCTACTATGAAACACCAAATAGTATCGTTGATGTTGGTTACTCATTCGATCCATGTAAATAGATCATTATCATATATGTAGTAGTTTGTGAGTATCTACGATAAATGTTATGATCATTCATATATCTGATGATAGTGGCTTGAACTCTTTCACTGAAGAAAATGTGATAATATGAGTAATATAACCACAACTATTCTACAACCAACAATTATGCACTTTCTAAAAAATCACGTAAATTGAGAAAGTGGAGACTTTCAAAGTTCTCTTGATAGATGTACATATCAGAGAAGGGTGTACACTTTAGGGGGAGTCTCAACATAGGTGTGTTGTACTCTTTTTCCTTAGACCAAGTTTTATTTTTCCCATTGGGTTTTGTTACTTGGCAAGGTTTTAACGAGGCAACAATGAAACACCATTTCACCCTTTGACTTGGCAAAGGTTTTTAATGAGGCAACTACTCATGCACCATCTTACTTGTTGACTCGACACAAGGGGGAGTGTTAAAGGAATTACACATTTAGTGTGTCTATATCAACAAGTTAAGTACGAGGGTAATTTAGGTATTCATTATCATTATGTAATTAGGGAACTGTATAATTGGTACCCTATATAAAGGGACCCTTGATTAATGAGAACCCTAATCTTCCTCCGCCTCTCTTTTTATCTCGTACCTTTTCTGCTTTACTTTTACACTTTTCTGCTTCTACTTCAACAAAAATGATATATTTGTGATATTTTTTTGGATGAGATATATTTAAGTTTATTGTGGTTATAAGATTTTGTGATATGTTTATTTGGATAGGGTATACAATAGATATAGGTGCATTTTATAGGATGCATCCGATCACACACTAAAATAAAAAATGTACTTTTCAATTTTACGTGTGCACCAATTCCAGAGAGCCCCAATTCTATGCGCACTTCTTTTCACTTCCCACTCCCACGCGTATCAAAAAGGAAAAAAAAAATGCTACAACTTCTTCCAGATTTTCTCCACGATTTTCGACAATTTTTCTCCAGTTTTTCTCCACTTCCCGCTCATACTCTCTGTAATTTACCGACGATTCTTCCAGTTTTTCGACGCTCTCCGACAACTGACATTTCTGATGATTTTTGGCCTTCATAACAAGTAAGGCATTACTTGAAACATAAACTTCGAGTAAGTTTCCGATTTTTCTCCTTTTTTCCTTTACTAAGTTTATAAACGAACTGATGTTTCATCATCGATTGTTGATATTTCACCATTGATTGTTGTTGATTCATCACAAAAACAAACTGATATATTATAATTATATGCTTTTGATTTTAGGGTTTAATTATCGATTGATATGCTTTGAAATTTTTAGATTTTCTGACTTATTACTACTACTCAGTTTAATTTCAGAATTTATAATGGAGGTATGTTTATATTTTGAAATTATGATAAGATATTATAATTACTTTTTGATGATATGTGCAATATTTATGTGATGATATATCATTTGTGAATTTCATATTATTATTTTTTTCTGAGAATATATATGAGTTTTCATATAGTTGTGATGCTATGTGCACTTTCTTTGTAATGATATGTTTAAGATCTGTATGATGATATATCATTTGAATTTCTTATTCTATTTTCTGGGAATATACACGTTCTGTATGATGATATATTCATGTTATGTGTAACGATATGTTCATGTTCTATGTGATGATATGTAAATCATATGTCTGATAATGTTTGCATATTCTATGAGGAAATATGTATATGATATTTACATATTGTGTGTGATATATGTATAAGATGTGTGTGATGATATTTTCATGTTCTGTGTGATGATACATTTATGATGTGTGTTATGCTATGTCCATGTTTCGTGTGATGATATTTGCATATTTTGTGATAATATGTGCATATTCTGTGTGATGATATTTGCATTATATATATATATATATATATATATATATATATATATTGGGGTGGGTTCAAATGGGAACCATGTCCTTATTTTTGCGAACCTGCGAACTAATTTTTTTTATTACATACCAGCAATGCTTTTATTATACAATCACAGTGCTTTATTAATATTTCAGTTATATACCCCAAAAGTACTTTTATTGTACGATTCTAATACTTTTAATCAAATAAGAAAATATACAAAAAATTTGATCCATCCATTTAATTTGATCTAAAACTCATAATTGACCTTGGGTTCACAAATAAGGACATGGTTCTCATTTGAACCTACTCATATATATATATATATATATATATATATATATATATATATAGGATTAGGTTCAAATGAGAACCATGTCCCTATATGTGAACCTAGGGTCAATTATGGGCCTTAGATCTAATTAAATGGATGGATCAGATTTTTTGTGTATTTCCTTATTTAATTAAAAATATTAGGATTTTATAATAAAAGCACTACTTGTGTATATAACTGAAATATATAATAAAGCATTGTGATTGTATAATAAAAGCACTGGTGGTATATAATAAAAGCACTAGTTCGCAGATTCGCATATAATGACATGGTTCCATTTGAACCCACCCCTATATACATATATATAGGATGTGTATGTTGATATATTCATATTTTGTGTAATGTTATGTGCATTATTATGTATGACAATCTTTTATTTTATTTTTATTTTTATTTTTTTGTATGTTTAATTATAGAAATGAAGAAGAAAGCACCCACTGTACCATCAGAGCAACTAGATATACCAATACTAGTTGGTAATGCACTTGGTACAGGGTTCACTCTTCATGAGGAAGATCTACAACGAAAAATGTACAAAAGATGAAACAAGTTCACAAAATAAGAAGTCTAAATAGGCTCTTGCTCCAAAAAAGAAGGGAGGGCAGGAGAAAAATTTAAATGATGCAACACATCTGGTTGAGAAAAAGAAGAAGGGTGAAAGAAGAAAATTCTGGTACAAGCACCCGGTGCAACACCGGTGGTCGAAAAAACTGGTTGTGAAATGGAAGTTGAGAAACATGCTAGAGAATAAGTTAAATGATGCAACACCTCTAGTTGAGAAAAAGAAGAAGGGTGAAAAGAAGAAAATTCTCTTACAAGCACTCGGGGCAACACCGGTGTTTAGAAAAAACTGGTTGTGAAATGGGAGTTGAGAAACAGGCTGTGAAGGAACTAGCCTTAGAGAAGAAGTTCGATAAGGAACTAGACAAAGGAATTTACTATAATGCCAACCAAATCATCATCCCGCATTACTCTCTCGAGTGACTGAATATCACCAACAATAGAATTCAGCTACATAAAACAAAATAAAACAAATCAAAAAAGGAAAAATCATACAAAAATTAATCACATATTTACTACCACATATCATCACATTATTACTGAGACATATCATCCATATATTACTGCCTACATATCATCACATACAAATATCATACATCATAACATTTAAAAACCACAAAGTACTGCTACATATTACTTTCACATATCAACACATATTATTGCTCTTATTTCATCACATACAGATTTCAAATATCATCACATCTAACTACACATATCATCACATTCTACTTTCACATATCATCACATATTGTTTCCATATACCATCACATATTATTGTTCGTATATCATCACATATTATTGCTCGTATATCATCACATACAGATTTCACATATCATCACATTCTGCTTTCACATATCATCACATATTATTGCTCGTATGGCACCACGTATTACTGGCTTATATATCATCAAATACATGCTCACACATCATCACATTTCCTTTCATAAAATGTAAAAGGAGAAATCATAAACCTATAATGGAATTAGTTTCCTTAATGTTTGAACTCGCACTAAGAACTGGAATATTTGCAGAAGAGAGACAAATCGGAAGAACTGCAGCAACAAAAATAGAAATAGCATAACCTAATTGAATACAAAAATATATCAACTTCAAAAATAACTTACCCTCAAATTGATTCACGTCCATCTACTCAAAATTCCTTTTCGTACTTAACTCACAATTCATTTTCCAGTCAAGAACTCACGATCGCTTTTCATGAATATGGACCAATAAATAGCCGACATTTGGCAAAACCTCGTGAGTTGTTGACTCACAATTCATTTTCCACTCAAGAACTCACGATCGCTTTTCATGAATATGGACCAATAAATAGCCGACATTTGGCAAAGCCTCGTGAGTTGTTGTCAAGTTTCCTATAGACAGTATAAATAACATATTTTTCCTCTACTCAAAAAATACAATTCAACCGTTGAAAAAAAAAACTAGGACTCAACACCCAAAATGGGATTTTATTTGTATATATACCAATCAGGCTTTCACCCAAAAATCGAGGGCTCAACATCCATTCTTGTTGAGAACATCCTCATCACCGCCCTACCAGAAAACAAAATCGCAAGATTCATGAACCAGTGAAACTGAATTGGCCCTTTGGAAAAAAAATCTTCGACACTTGCCCACTTCCCGCCCGTCTTCTACAGGTTTTTTAGAGAACAATCCTTCAACAATCCCATAATGTACCTGAATTAAAACTCTCGAGCTAATGTAGAAGGTGTTTATTTTTTCATCTATTTTGTGGGTTAATCTAAGTGTGTGTGCGCACGCGCTTAATTGGGGGTCTCACAATTTTTTGTATTGTTGATGGGGATCTCAGAATTTGTGTCTAATATGTTAATATGTTTTTTTTTTTAATTTTCATATTGATTTTAGGTTAATCTCTCTCTATATATATAATTTTTTTTAATCTCACATTATATGTATTTTTTTACGAGAATCTCAAATTTTGGGTTATGTGTGTTAATGTATGATTAATTTTGCTGATTGCAGGGAATTCTTATGATAATATGGAAGAAAATGATTACGAAAATACACGTGATGCAGAGAATGTAGATTTGGAGGGAAAAAGTGGTGAAGAATTTGAAGTCTCGAATATGTTTGAGCAGTAAAATGATGACGTACGGTCTGATAACCTTATTATAGAATAGCTGGAGAGTTAGATTAGAAATTGGGAAAGCCATGGCAAGCAAGGATGATGCATATTTGTTGCACTGTAGTTATGCACATTCTAAAGGAAATAGCGTTATGCATCATTCCCTACTTGGGGTACATTTACAACTATTAGATCAATTTTCGGTTTTTAGATTAAGAGATCTATGGTTGTAAATGCAGGGAGTGTGGGACATAGTGCCCTTAAAGGCACCGTAGAGTTTTCTTATATATAATACCTAAAACACTAAGGGTGTGTTTGCAAAGCCTGATCGGATAGGATCGGGTGGGATATCCCACCCGGTCAGGCGTTTGGAAATGTCATCACAAGCCCGGGAGACTAATCCTGGCCAGGGTTCAATCCCTTATAGATGAGATTACTCCATCCCGCCCGGACCTCTCGGATTGTGTAATCTCATTTCAGCCAGCAAAGAAAATTACACCTGTATCCCTGAACTAACCTTCTTTTTGTCCATTATGCCCTCTGTTGAGCATTGAATTACGACTAGAAGACATAAGTACCTTCCTGCTAGACAAACCCTAACCCATTACCGCGAAGATCGTGGTTGAGGCGACGAGCAATTGTGAGGAATTTTAGGGCTCTTTGTTTGTTGCCAGCTGCGATTGCCTGTTTGGCGATGTTGATGCATCTCAAGGCCTCGCCTTTGTTGCTATCCATAACGATCTTTGTGTTCTCAACACAACGAATCCAGTTTATGAAATGCCCCAAAATTTAATTTTGGGATTCAGAAACCACTAGATTTCGCACCATACAAAATCATCAATTTGAATAATCGGTCAATACCAAGTCTGTGAGATTAAGCATTCAGTCTACTGAAAACCCTAATTTCTTCCGAGTATCAGATCCAAAATCCCATGGCCGACTCTGTGAGAGAGAAAAAAGAGAGATCAGGACCGAATTTGAGAGGAGGCTGCTATTGCTGATATCTCAAAGGTAATGCTTGTATGGATCCTTTTTTTGGGGGTAGTGGGTGTGGGTATGTGGAATCCTGGATGAATTAAGTGGGAGGTGGTTATTTTAAATAGACGATACAATCAAATCCAGCAGCAGGTGAGCCTTGGAATCCCAGAGGCCAAGCTCGGGCTGCCTTGGGAGAATCTGCTAAGGTGTTCTTTTCATACCTTGATAATGTTTTTGTTTGAGTTTATGTTATTTTCCAGCCATGTATTAGTTTATTTTGAATTTTAGTGAATAGAAGTGTTAAATCTTGTAAAGGTCGTTTCTTCTGCAAGCTGATTTCTTCTGCCAGCTATGGCCTCCCGACGATATGTACGTTTCTGTAAATTAATGTGTGGAATTTATTTATCGTTTGAGCTATGTTATTGTTCCATTAAAGCATTCCTTGATTCATGATAATTTCATCATTAGTAATTGACACCAGTTTTGTGGTTTTTATTTATACGCATTTGCTTTCGTTTACAGAAAATAGACTTCGACCCCAGTTCGAGTGCAAGGTCTTGATAACGTAAAAGTGATCGCAGTTGGATCTTTTCATAACTTGGCTCTATTTAATGATGGAGCTTTAATGGCATGGGGGAATAATGAGTATGGCCAACTTGGAACTGGTGATTCACAACCTAGATCACAACCTATTGTCGTGAAGGGGCTCTCTGCTCTTAATTTGGTATGTATTGATATTCTCTATTGTTAAATGGATGACGTATAGATATTCTTTCTCACACATAATTGCCATTTGTTGTTTCGAACCCTCTTTGTTCCAATGATCTGATATTTATTCTGTATTTAAGCATCGTGTGTTCTTGAAGCGTCTTCGTCTAACCTCAGCGGCCATTAATATTTAGTTATAGAAGTTTGTTAGATGCATTAAGCGTTTAACCTTGTTGTGTTGGGTATGCATATCTGAAGGAGAGTGATATCGATCTATGATTCCGGTGCGATGGTTTTCCCTTGTCCCGTCGGTGCAACGACATCTTTGTCATGAAATGCGCTGCGGAGATCGACTTCGGAGTTGATTCTGAGGACACTTCGGGAACATCACAAATCCACTACCCGTGGATGACTCAAACGAATCAATACCTGACACGATGAGATTGATAACTCGAGCGAGGACTGTGATTGTGATTATCTGGGCCCTTTCGCGGGGTGTGTGTAATGATCTGGAAGCAAAGGTGTTGTCGTTGCTCTTTTCCTACTTGAATTAATGCTTATCGGTAATTGTTGCGGTAAATATCTTGTTTGCCTGAGAAATTGTATCTAGCTGATAAACTTAGCGTAATCACTTTTTATAGTTGAATTGTCTTGTGAAAAAATGAAATTAGCAGAAAATGGAGCATTAATAGCTGTTTAATTATTGAGTTATATTATTGATCAATATGAGTCAAGTAAAGAACACCTTCTTGGTTCTATTTTAGAGTCAAACATCATGATTAATTATGTTAGTTCTTGTTCATGTAGTTTTTAATATCTCTCTTATGAATCAGATTGTCGTTCCATCTCATAGTTCCTTGAAGATGTTTATAATCTTGAAGTCCTTAAGATCGATCTTGTTATTATATATTCAACTAAGAATGTTCATGTTTAGTTGACCCAATAAAAAAAACTTCATACTGTTTAGCTTAATGGTTTATAAATTTATAGTAGCTTAAAAGTTAATATTTACTTCAAAATAAATCTCTTATTATCGGATGCTTACTCATGACTATTTTGCTCATTGAGATTATTTTATGTGGCATGGGTACTAGTTTATTGAAATGAGGCCTCTTCAGCTTCTATGGCTCTACGTTAGTGTTCATGTGGATGGTCTGAGGAAGTTCAAAGTTTTGTGCATGCAAGGGAAAATTTGTGTCAAGAAGCAGGCAGTGCTGCCTCGAATGACCGTGAGATGAAAAATTCATTGATTTTACAGCGAAGAGGAATTTTTTTCTAAGGTTCTTGAATCATTCAAAGCAAGATTAATTTGAACGGCTCAGATTGTTTAGCCAAGAAAATGTGGCATATTGAGAAGCATCAGTTCTTGTTAGTTTTTGCGAGATTAAAAGGTTAAATGATTTTGATATGTACTACTAATATTTATTTGTGTAAAGCAGCAGTTCTTGTTGTGTTGCTTTTTCGGTGATGTTGCTCCATATACTTGGTTCCGTTTTATATTTTATCAACCTATTTTATGTTTGATTCCGTTGCTGTATGGATATTTTAGACTGGAATTCGGTTTGGTTGGTTTCTAGATAATTACTTCGATAATTTTGATGTATAATATTTTTCGGAGGAAATGGCCTCGTTGAATCACTCCTGAAACTGTGGTTATGTTATGGTCGTTATGCGTTTTGTGATGATTTATTCGTTATAATACACAAGTTTTACACATATCAGAGTTAGGTAAGAAAAACAGGTTGTTCCTTCTTCTGGAGGGTAGATATGCTTTTTCACAAATGTTCCAAGACAATCAAGGTTAACAAACACTGTGATTGGGATAGAAACATATAATCAAGACTAAGGCTATCCTGTATTACAAATAACAAATTAAATAATCTCAATAGTGCAATCACATAGGATTGGATTAAATTATCTTATCCGACCCTGCTTTGCAAACGCAGCCTAAAGAAACTTGAAATAATCGGGAAAAATAGACGTATTGAAATATGGCTTTTTAATTAACTCACTTATTGGAAAAATTCTAACCCCCCCTTTTTCTCTCGTATAAATAAAAATACATGTCACCTCATTATACACAAATGTACTCATTATTGTAAATAACAACTTAACGGACAAAAAAAATGGAAATTAAGAAAATATTTTAACTCATGCCAAGTGGGAAATATATTTTAGCAATTACTCAAGTTATACCTGTTGGAAAAAATGAATACAAATGAATGAAATTTGGGTGAACTTTATACACCAATTTCTTTTTGACTCGTTTGTCGACCGATTAGTTAACATGTTGGTTAATCGTATTCTGAAACATGTAAAAAAAATCATTGGCTTATCAAATTATCTATCGAGCCATGATTTTTTTTAACAAAGAACAGAAATGTTGTGAGAACATCGAAATGATATATTTATTTGTCCAAAATGGTTTTTGGAAGATAAAAATATTAAGAGTCAAAGTGTTAGTGTTGAAATAAGTTTTCTTTTTTTAAAATGGCTTGTCCCACATAAGAGAAACAAGAGAAAATAGTCTAGTTTATAAAGTATCACATTCTTGGTAAGGGATACTCTAGTAAGGAAGAAAAATCTCTCCACGTGCGCGTGCGTGCAGAGAGATGCAAACTATCTATAGTAGTAATCTCATAGCATTACCTAAACAAATATACTCACATTAAAAGTTGTCTACCTTATTCTGGTTTCTCTATAAACCGGCCACAGTTATCTCATACTTGGCCATAGTAGGAGTTGTTTCCTTGTACCAATATGAATTGGCTCCTTCGCTATCGCTAAAACTCGTCGTGTAATCAGAAAAATTACTCGCTGGCTTCAGCACATCAGTCCCCAACGAAAACAAGTAGTGAAAGGGCTTAGGTGGCGCCATTATCTCCACTCCACCCTCCAACATTTTCACCACAACACTCATCGGAGGCCTCGACTCTGGCCAATCTTGAGCATACCAAAGTGACACCATACCCATTCTCTCAGCCTTCACTCTATCCTTCTCCTCAATCCCACAGGCCTCCGTCAACGCCATTAACTCCCCCTTCTCAAACTCCTCCCACACTTTCTTCGGGAACCAATCGAGGCTATCATCGCTCTTTCCACCGTCAATCGTGTTTTTCCTCCTCCCGACTATCTCAAACAAGAGAATCCAAAAGCTATAAACATCATATTTTTGCGTTATCGGGAAGTTTTTGAGCAAGAACTCGGGGGCCAAGTACCCGGGAGTCCCCCTATACCCCGTGTTGCTAACGTGCGTGTCGTCCCGATCACACAGTTTTGCCAGCCCGAAATCCGCAACTTTAGGGTTGAAATTACTGTCGAGAAGCACGTTCCTGGGCTTGATGTCGTAGTGGATTATCCTCTGCTGGCACTCCTCGTGCAGATAAGCGATCCCTTTCGCTGTCCCGACCGCGATTTCGTGAAGTTTCTCCCACGGCAGCTCTCGATTCTCGGTGAACAAATGCTTGTCCAACGATCTGTTCTCCATGAACTCATACACGAGGGCGCTCATGAAATGATCGTAGCAAAAACCGTACAATCGGACTAAGTTTATATGACGAGTTCGCCCGATCGTGCCGACCTTGGCCATGAACTGCTGCTCGACGCTCCTGTTTGGGCCCCTGTTGAGGACTTTGATGGCGATTTTCACACCATTTGGGAACTTCCCCTTGTACACTCTACCAAAACCGCCGGAGTCCAACACTGTGGTGTAGTTTTCGGTGAAAGAGCAGAGTTGCTAAGCTGTGAAATGGACAGGATTATCCTGAGCGAGTTCGATGAAGAATTTAAATGTCAATATTTATAGAATATATTTGGGAATATTTTTTTAGTCAATTTAAATGTGAATTTATATGTTTTTGTTAATTGTAGTTGTTAATTGCTTGTGAAATTTAAATTTATTGATTAGTGATAAAATTATTGAGTTTATATGTTTGTGAATTTAAATGTCAATATTTATAGAATATGTTTGAGAATTTTTTTTAGTCAATTTAAATGTGAATTTATATGTTTGTGAATTTATATGTTTTTTTAATTTATATGTTTTTGTTAATTTTAGTTGTTAATTGCTTGTAAAATTTAAATTTATTGATTAGTGATAATTATTGATCAGTTTATATGTTTGTGAATTTAAATGTCAATATTTATAGAATATATTTGAGAATTTTTTTAGTCAATTTAAATGTGAAATGATATGTTTGTGAATTTATATGTTTTTATTAATTTATATATTTTTGTTAATTGTATTTGTTAATTGCTTGTGAAATTTAAATTTATTGATTAGTGATAAAATTATTGAGTTTATATGTTTGTGAATTTAAATGTCAATATTTATAGAATATGTTTGGGAAGTTTTTAGTCAATTTAAATCTGAATTTATATGTTTATGAATTTATATATTTTTGTTAATTTTAGTTGTTAATTGCTTATGAAATTTAAATTTATTGATTAGTGATAAAATTATGTGACTAATTATATTTGTTAAGTGCACATATGGCGAATATGTCGTCTGGCAATGAATATGACATGTATGCATCAATTCTACGAGACGAGAGTGGATATGCAAATGTAGATTCCGCCGAGCATCATCCCCCACCGTCGATCCCGGACTACCCAGCCGATTGCTTCGGACCAGATGAAGGAAGCGATTCTGAAAATGGTTTAGATGAACTAGTTGATGATGGTCATGAAACTGACGAGGAATTCTTTCAGTTGGGGTAGCATACCAGATGAAGATCCTTTTGAACCTACCTTGGATGAACTTGCCCCTACAACCCATAAACGAGCGGATAGAGGATCGACACTATACAAGAACATACCATTTTTTGATCACGTATACGAAGACGTTCCTATTGATTCTATTGGTGTCCCTCAACCGGACTGCTCCTACAATAAAGATGAAGGAGTGTTGAGAATAGGCATGGTATTCAGAGACAAAAGACATTTGATGTGGGCTATCAAAGATTACTTTGTGCGCGTCGCCAAGTGTTCGTATAGTGGTATTGAGTAATCTTAAGTTTTGGAAAGTTGTTTGCTTGTCGAATTCACTTGGTGAGAATCAAGAAATATTAACAAATCATCTGAATGCGGATGGTGGCTCCGCGCTAGTTTTCGAGAATAGAAGGGTGCTTGGGTAATCACAATATTGGGTTCTAAACACAGATGTCTCGCATCTTTTACACGTAATGATCACCCCAATTTGTGTAAAAATATGATTGCTATGCTCATTACCAGCCACGTTGAGCAGGATTCGTTATATAACGCCTTACATGTCTAGCAGGCTGTCAAACAAGAATATGGTTATCTTGTACCGTATCACAAGGCGTGGCAAGGTTTGCAGCGGGCTCGTGAAAATGTGTACGGGAAGTGGGAGCAGTCGGTCCAATATTTACCAAAATATATGTAGGCCTTGTATATGTACAACCCGGGGACCTTGGTCGAGTGACTACACAAATCTTCTGGCATACCCGATGTGCACATGTTAAGATTTTTATTTTGGGCATTTCGACCATGTATCAAGACTTCTAGACATTATCGCAAGGTGATCAGTGTTGATGGAACCTTTTTGATTAGAAAGTACAAGCACACGCTGTTGATGGCAGTTACAGTTGACGCCAACCAACAAGTCGTGCCACTAGCTTACGCAGTTGTTGATTCAGAAAGTTACAGCTCGTGGCATTGATTCCTTCACATGGTTGCAAAATATATTGTTCGCGACATAGAAGGGGTTTGTCTTATATCTAACCGAAATGTCGGACTACTCAGTGCACTAGAACAAGTTCCGACATTCTCTTCTAATATTTTTTGTTTGCGACATGTCTCTTCTAACTTGAGTACGCATACCAAATCTGTGAAATTGAAGGATATGTGTTTCAAAGATGGAGCAGAACCCAGGGTTGCAGTCTTTCACAAAATAATGGAGCAGATTAAGGCGCTTGATCTGAATGCATTTGCGTACTTGGATGGCATTGATAAGAGCAAGTGGACACTGTCCCACGACGGCGGCAAACGGTGTGGAATCCTCACGACCAACATGTCCGAGTCCATCAATGTAGTGATGAAGCGTGCTAGACAGCTCCCAATAACTACCATCGTCTGAATCACATTTCTTCGAAGTGTTCAAAATTTCTATGATCGTTTGAAAGATGCGACAAGAGTCCATAACATGTAACAATTTTGGCCTGATACGATATATAACCTATTCAGAGAAAGACAACAATTAGGATCATCTTACCATGTTACGGGCTTTAATTGGGCGGCACAAACGACCGAAGTTTCTGTGAAGGTCAGCGGAGGAGCTCGTAGTCGAGTCTTTCGAGTTTCCTTGTCGAGAGCAGAATGCTCATGTGGTAGATGGGTGAGCAGTGGTATTCCGTGCTCTCATGAAATAAAGGTGTGTACTGAATTTAGAGCGGATCCTCGTGTTTACCTCCTAGATTACTACAGCACTGCTGCGTACCTACGCACATACTCTGCTGGGGCATTTGAACCGTTGCCCGATGCGGAGGACTGGAATGAGGCAAGTCTTGAATTGGTTCATGATCCACACACAAGGAGGCAACAAGCCGTTGGACGACTCAAGGGTAGTAGAATCCCTAACGAAATGGACCAACCCCAAGTACGCGCAAGACAACAATACCGTGCACAAGATGTGGCTAGTTCCTCACAAGGCGGTGGACGTACTGGTTTCAGGCATTGATGTTAGATACGGCGATGATCTTTCCATGAGTTCGATGTAGTAATTCGCTAGCACTTTCAGAAGTTGTAATTCACATTGCTTTGAACATTAATAATTATTGTTGTATGAATTCCCTAAGTTATTTTTGGGTTTTTTTGTAGTATTTCTTTTATATTGTATGCACTTGCCTTGTTAAAAAATATATACTTATCTCATTTATATGGAACAACAACAACAACAACAACAACAATAATAATAATAATAAATTTATTAAGTAATACTTCACTCTTGTATAGATTTATTAAGTCCTGCAACTTTTCGTCTAATATTTAATTCTCGTAATATTTCATTCTTGATCGTTTCTATGTATCTATTTGCATATGGCGTCATCGGTCTTGCGCCGGCAGAGTTTACATAGATCGAGCAGCATTTTAGGTTGTCGTATAGATGGGGTTCTGACGGTGAAGCGTGCAGCTGGTTATATTCTATGGGACGAGCGTAATGGTCTACATCCTCGAGTTATGTCGGTGCTACATAGCTGGGGATTTTACGGGGTCGCATGTTGCGGGGCGATTACGAAGTGGATGCCCATTTGATCACCGCACTAATTGAGAGATGGAGCCACGAGACACATGCATTTCATCTTCCTGTGGGAGAGGCGACGATCACTCTCCAGGATGTGGCTATTATTTAGGGTCTTCCGATTGAAGGTGCCCCGATGATCGATGATGACGCGGAGTGGAGCAGAGAGGAATGGGCGTAGTATGTCAGGTACTACATAGGCCTGCAGGTGGATTATGAGGTGGAGATGAAAGGTTTGAGTCATTTGAAACTCAAGACGTTGAGTGAGCACCTCAGTAGACGACGACCAGATGATGACACGCTGCAGGACGAGGTCGTGCAGTTCGCTCGTGGGACTGTACTTTTATTGCTAGGTTCGTTGTTGTTTCCAAGCACAACGAACAATTACATTTCCGTAAGCTACCTACGTCATTTTGAGGATGATGACACGACATCGGGTATTAGCTGGGGTAGTGCTGTGCTTGCACATTTATATCGTCAAATGTGTATGGCTGTGGAAGATGACAAGAAGATGATCAGTGGTACGTTGGATTTATTACAAACTTTGGGCCTGATCCCGAATTTCATCTGTCAGACCACATACCATGGGCAGTTCTCTCAATCTTCATCGGACCATTTATGATGCAGTCGAAGACGTCACATTGCCCGTACGGCCGTATGGTGCTAGGTAGAATTTTTAATTGGAATACTAGTTATACATCTATTAATAATCACTTCCATTTCAATAACCTTCCATGAATGTTATCGCAGGTGGATTGCGGAGTATAGTTATACTCGGAGCTCTATAAATACGCTACAAATATTTCGAGAGTCACTTGATCGGTTAAACGAGTCAGAGGTAAAGTAGTGAATAAATATTGCTTATATTGATAATATGGTGCAAGCTGATGACGATTATTCAAATGTCCAGTGGACATGTGAACCCTATGATTTGGATGCACCAGAGATACAAGTACTGGGGGAAAGATGTTTGACTCAAAACTGGCTAAGCCAGTGCCCACTGATCTGCTGGTCGATTGTTGAGTACCATTTTCCCAATCGGGTGACCCGACAGTTTGGCATACGTCAGAGTACACCAGCGAGTAACGATGTTGACGTGGAGGCATTGCACAATGTCCCTCGGGCACAGGAGCATCACGTTCAGTGGACTTTACGTCATCTTGCCTGGATCCAGGCATGGGAGGTACGATGGTCCACGAGGATAGAAGGCCCTCTAGTTTAGAGAGATGCGGATGCGGCGAGCGGATATCAGAGTTGGTATCAGCAGAATACACAACGTTTCATCACTCCTCTGGAGAGACATGCAGAGGAAGGATACCAGCCTTCGCACGTCGGCGTTTACGAGGCCATTGTAACAAATCTTATTCACTCTTTTCCCACTCAATGAATTTAATTATTTCATACTTTTGATGTTCAACCGTCTATGTTTTGTATGGTACTTGGAGTCAGTGACTCCGCCATGTCTCTTCACATGCTAGAGACGACAATTTTGACTCTTATCGTCGTATGCACGCTGTAGTTGATTCGGTCGCTGATGAGATGACGCAACGGCTTCGTATTCGTGAGGAGTTACATGAGTATATGCTAGATGAGCACACAACATATGCATCCGGCAGCGGAAGACGAAGCATATCTGGCCCGTCCAGGAGGAGTGTATCTCTTCATGCTCCAGATGAGCACAGGGCATCCCCAGTCGCACCCGGGCCACCATCAGTCATCCATCATGGTAATTGTGTGATTCATTAATAACTATTTTATATGTCACTTTCTTACGATTAATATTAAAATAATTTGTGCTGAATGTAGATCCCGTTGGTGGATCATCATATAACGAGGGAGGTGATTACGTTCTTACAATGGGAACATCCGAGTTTTATACTCCTACATATGTTGGAAATTCATTCACCGATCTTCTGCATACCAATTATCCGCATGACATGGGATGTTCGCGGCCAGACTTCCAGACGACACCTATTTCGATGTCGATTCCCACTGAAACTGCGGATCGTGCACATCAAGTTTGGGGTCACATGG
The DNA here is from genome assembly GCA_014905375.1 of Phtheirospermum japonicum. Taxonomy (NCBI): domain Eukaryota; kingdom Viridiplantae; phylum Streptophyta; class Magnoliopsida; order Lamiales; family Orobanchaceae; genus Phtheirospermum; species Phtheirospermum japonicum. The sequence goes on along the minus strand of BMAC01000429.1, from coordinate 533,973 downwards.
TGCATGGTAACGACAGTGAAGAGGAAGAGCCGATTTAGGAACCAGCAGCCCCCCCACAAGGACATGATCACGATCTACGTAGAAAGTAAAAAGAAATGTGGCATGGGATCACACTATTTTTCATGATGTGTAAATTATTTTAATCGTAGTTAGAAACGTGGTTCAGTTTTTATTTCATCATCGCTCAGTAGTTATTAAAAGACATTACAGAATGAAAACACCAACCGGAATTCCCTAAGCAATAGAGCATTATGGTACAACAACATAAAAACATTACAGAGTGAAAACATAAACACAATCCACATCAATAGAGCACTGTCGGTACAACAACATAAATACATAACATAATGAAAACACCAACAGAAATTCCCTAAGCAATAGAGCATTGTCGGTACAATAAAATAAAAACATTACAGAATGAAAACATAAACGCAATCCACAACAATATAGCATTGTCGGTACAACAACATAAAAAAATTATAGAATGAAAACATAAACGCAATCCACAATAATAGAGCATTGTCGGTACAACAACATAAAAACATTACAGAATGAAAACATAAACGCAATCCAATACAATCGAGCATTGTCGGTACAACAACATAAAAACATTACAGAATGAAAACACAAACACAATCCACACAGGTAGAGCAGTGTCGGAAAACCAATGTGCAATGGTCAATGGTACTTCCACTCGTAGAGCTTTCACTGTGGTCAGTTGGATACGCATCTCCAAACAGTACTTCCATTTTTGTGAGCAAGGGTTCATCATCAAAAGCGTTGCAATAGGTTTTGATTGGACAATCCTGCAGTCTTCACAACAAATTAGAATAATAATAAAACATTTAAATTACTTGTAACAATTGAAAAAGAAGTGTAGAACTTACATGCATAAATTTCTTTCGTACATTATGATCACCTAAGATCATTTTCAGATTCCCGCTCCAAACAGTACCAAGGGTCCGAACCAGTTCTTTGAAGAACCTTAATCGTCTCTGAATTTGGACAATTCTGGCTATATTTGAAGTGTAGTTTTTCGTGGTTCAAAATATTTGAAAGTTCATTTGGCTTGGTATTATTGGAATTCGATTCGATTATGAGTTTCAAGGTGTTTCAAGCTTGGAAAAATAAAGGGAAAATAAAAATAAAGCAATTAAAATATCTAACTATCCTAGGAATTGAAATAACAAGTTGGTAGGATGCCCCGGTCGTATGCCGTAAATGAAAGTGCAAGCAAGTAATGAAAATAAGCAAGAAAATGCAATGTTTCACCGAGTACAAGCATGCAAGCACAAGGTACAACTATACAAACAAACTCAAATAAAGCAAATTAGCAAAAATTGGAAGCATGGATGTAAAGAGCAATAAAAGTTGACGTGAAAGTTTAAAACTTTAAGGAAAATAACAAGAAATGAAGAGTAGATCTAAGATTCCATCTCAAACTACGCATGGAAACTAAATTGCAAATAAAGCATATGAAAAACTCAAGATTAAAATGATCAAGGACCCGATCTATAGCCTAGATGTGTCACTCATCAAGATTCTATAGTCAATTCTCAAGATCAAACAAGGAATCAAAGAGCTAAGGCAAAAAGCATAAATTGAAGAACATGCATGAAATTGAAGAAGAAAGCATAAAATAAAAGAAAGCTTACTAGAATTAAATTGAGAATCCCAAAAGCTTGATTTAAATTGCAAGGAATTAAAAATCCAAAGGAGTATTTGGATTCATCTTGAGCTTACAAACCCAAGGCAAAGCTTCAAAATTAAACTAAGAACAAGAGAGAGAAAATCCCGGTGGGGGCGGGACGCGTCTGGGAATGGCGTTCCGCCACAAAAAACGTAAGTTTTTTTTTCAAACTATGATATTTTTTTAATTTTTATTTAAATAATATATTATTTATTTTAATTATACTCTAAGGTCTCCACCTTACGTTCGTTCATCTTTCCCATTAGGCTGACTTGGTCAATTTTAAGAACTTTGCCTCAAATGTTTTTGCTTTGTATGGTTTTCCAGTTTTTCACCGAGGTTTTTCACTACTTTAAAATTATGTTTGTTTGATTTTTCACTTAAGTATATAAAATAACGGGGATAAATCCATTCTGCGGTTACTATTTGTCAAAATATCCAACAAAATATATCTTTTGTGATAAATTTTAGGAAAATTCTACGGTGCCTTTAAGGGCGCTATACCCCCACCTCTCATCATTTACAAACATAGATTTTATAATCTAAAAAACCTAAAATTGATCTAATGGTCGTAAATGCACCTCACTAAGTGGGAATGATGCCGTGAAGGCACCATAGAAGTCCCTAAATTTTAAACCTACTTATTTATTATTGATAGTGGTGAATGACTATTTTGCTCTTAATGAGATTATATAATTACGATGTACCATTGGAAGTTTTCCTATAAATAGGGATTTTTATAAAGAAAATGATAATGAGAATTCATTCACTATATAATTTCTCTGTTTTTTTTTCTAATTTTATAACACGTTATCAGCACGAGTCTTTAACCATGCGAGTAATATGACGTAAGTATACTCTTACATTTGCATCCTATTGATGATCGTATGTATCAAAATTGAATTATCAAAAAAAAATAAAATCAAACCATGAAAAAATGGAGAACAGATGGATGTGTTGGTTGGAGGGAAAAACCTCTAGCGAGAACTAGATATGAAGGCATGCCTTGCTGCCTTTATAGTTATTGTAGTTGAGTTTTTTTTTTGGCCCTTTTTG
>BMAC01000429.1:517593-527990 GCA_014905375.1 Phtheirospermum japonicum | reverse complement strand
TATTCCAAAACCCATGCAAGTTTGGGAAATTTTAGTTATCCTCCCAAGAATGAGAGTTCTAGTCTATTTATACTTAAGGTTAATTTGGGTTTAAATGGGCCAATTTAGCCATAAAGCCTTGAAAATCCCGGGTTTGACCGATTTGGCGATAAAAAGAAAGTGTGAAAAGAAATGAAGGAAACAAGGCTGCCAACAGGAAATGAAAAAAAAAAAAAAAAAGGAAAGGGGAGAAAATAGAAAGATGAGAAGGATTAAATGCATGAGAAGTAGTCATGCACGTGACAATGTAAAAGGAAGAAAGAAAGAGGGACATGTCAATGCTATTTCACCAACGAAGAAATGAAGAATAAAGGTAAGAAAATAAAATATTATTTATATTACAAGTTATGATCTTCTTAAATATAAAAAGTATAAATTATCAAATTTAAGTTTTCTTAATACTAGAACATTCAGTTTAACGAGTGCTTTATTTTGAGACCAATATTGAAATATAAAATAATAACTCTTTTAAAAATATGACATTATAAAGTTTTAAACATTAAATTATAAATTGATACCCTAACTATGGAGAATCGCACGATAAGAGCATCTCCAATAGTGTTAATTGAATCTATGTGGTAAATAAAATCGACATGTTATAAAAAAGTTCTCCAATGTATCAATGTTAATGTTAAATATGTGATAATTTATATTTTTATTTTTAGAAAATATAAAGAGAGAGAAAATAACATGATTGGATGATATATTTAAAATTAATTGTAGACATTGTTCCATTGGAGATGCTCTTATACTTGGACTTGTAAATATTTATTCTAGTACCGTTAAAAATCTATAAAAATATATATGTGGCACTATGTGTTGGTCAGGCGGCTCGGCCACCGACAACTGGCAACAACTGATGGCTGCTGATAGTTCGATTTACAATCATCCAGTCGATGATAATTTTGTAAAGAGATATGGAAATTGTCTGGTGGTGGCCAGGCGGCACTGCCGCCGACAACCGCTAGCGATTGATTAGTTGATGGTTCAACGTACAACCACCTACTTGGTGATGGTCATATCTTAAGAAAAATAATTGGACAAATTACGAAATCAAAGTTTCGTCGATATTTGGACCGAATCTTGAACGTCCACGGATAATTTGGCCATTTAATAATTTCTGATCATGAATCAATATAATATGGACGACCCTGCCCCTAGAGAAGTAGTTAAATATTGCAATTCTTGTATTTTATTTACTGTAATAATGTCCAAGTGTGGGTTATACCACTATTTGTTGATTTTAATTTCTGTTATTTAAATATCGCAATATCTTTGTGATGAGTTCAATTATCACAAGATGGATGATTTTACATATTTCTGTATTTTATATACCAAGTCATGGGTGATACCGTCTACTAAAGCAGATCCTACTTCAGAAAAATTAGTTATTGACTACAAAACTTAATTATCACAATTTAATTTCTGCTATACACTTTAAATATTGCAATCGCCAATGTGGTGGATTATACCACACGATTGGCTAAATCTTACTCTAAAGAAATAATAAAACAAACATATGAATACTGCTCCCGTAGTAGCAATCAATAGAAATAAAACTCGTTCTCCACATTTATAGGATATTAATGGAGAAAACTGAGCAAGGGGTATTAGAAGGTACCGATAAATAATTTATGAAATTGACTGCTCAATAAATTTCATGTTGATTACAAGAAATATACCACTTAAAAGAATCATACGAGATCACATTGACATGATAGTAAAATGATCTCGGAAAAGCATATATCACTAACATTATAGTAATGAATTACTAAACCCTATATTTGCTTAAAGGCCAAATGATGTTATTATTACTACAGAAGAAGTACAAAATAGTCAAAGTGAAGATATTGAAATTAATTTAAAAGTAATAAACACTCAACATTGAAATACAGAAACATATATTAAACTCATGAAAGTGGCGAGGTGCGTCTCGAGAGTATTTAACTCCGTAACTCTGCCACTCCTTACTAGTCATGAGAGTTTACAATGAGAGATTTAAAGGATCTGGACTTCTTTTTCACTTAACACAGATAGTCTATGACTGACACGTTTTAACTTCCACAGAATCTTGAACTAGAATATATGCTTGAGTTTTGTAAGTAACTCAGAAATTGTATTAGCAGATATAAGTATTTCTCTCGCTGAATGAGAGATAAACTTATAATCTACACATTGATCTAGAAAATTGAGCAAACCATTAAAGAAATTATCAATATTTAACAATCATATAGGTTTGGTATGGAAGTTACACTCTGCCCATGACATAATTTAAATATTTCATTTAAAGTGTTATAACCACTTGGAAGACGATGAAAGCATCGTTGTTGTTTACCATGTACATCAAACAATTATGAAAAGATTGTGTTCGAAACTTCAATCCAGCTGGACCCATGATAGTATTGGTTTTAACTATATGAAAAGGTATGATACTCACATCTATTCCCCAGTAATGTGCAGATGATATAAGACTATTATAAAGTCTGTAGTTGGTTCCTCCATATAAAATATCAATCTTTTGGTTCCCTAATTCTCTCACAAGTTCAATTGCCATATCTATTTATGGAATATGACCTATCAGTTTAGATCCACCAAGAATACATATGGTTTTGAGTGGATGAAAAAAAGATTTATCTCTTTGCGAGGATTCGAAAACCTCCATCTATCTTTTTCTATAATAAAACTTCTAATATTTGTGAAAGATACATATTTATGATCTATGACTCCATATTTAAAATAAGTTCTTACAAGATCATAAATGATTCCACTATTTACTTTTGACAATAGTAAAAGATTTTTACGAGCTAATAAATGATACCATTGTTCTCTTTTTAACTATCGCAAAAGAAAAACAACAGATAAGGTATTACACATTTAAAGAAATAACGCTTATCTGTCGGCAACTAAAAAACTTTGTATCTTTACAAAATAAATAAAATTCTATAAATGATACAAATCTTTCACACTCCTTTCATCTATTCCAACGGCTAGTCAACGACTAGTAGCTTTTCATTCTATAAAATCACTCACATTTCATTCAACAATTACCTCATATTCTCTCATCTTCCTAATGAATTCTCAACACTAAGATTTTCAAAATGTTTGAACAAATGTTGATGATAGTCACCATTATTCTGATGATTGCACTTGCCATATTAACCTTTAGCATGGATTATGGTTCAAGTGATTTCTTGCTCCGTGTTCTTGTTCTTTGTCTGATTTATTTTATGTTAGCATTTCTTATAGATATCAATATATATTAGTTACTATGTATGTTTACACATCTATGCTTTAAATAAAATTCTCCTTAACTTCGTATTATCAATGATGTGTACATTCTTTTGAACTTCTTGGCAATTGAAAATGTTTATATTTACAAGATACACTACAAGAAATTTGATGTTCGATGACGATACGTTTCGTCACTAAAAGTCTATTTTTCGTCACTGAAGAGAAATGGTGATGAAAATTGAGCGTCACAGCGGTTGTCATAGTATTGTTGTCACCATTGGTGAAAGTGACAATTTTTTCAAGTGCGTCACTAAATGTTCGGTTTTGATGACGCTGATGTAAATTGTCGTCATAGATGATACTATTTGGTGACGCTGAATTCGTCACGTAAGTGATTGAGAAATCGTCATCAAAAGATCGGTTTTGTCACCGTATGTTACCATTTTCAATGACGAACACCTAATTTGTCATCAAAACATTTGACTTTTCGTGACAAACATAACTACGGTGACAATTTTTATTGGGTTATAATGACGCTCATATTGTCATGATATGTATTAAACATTTGCCAAATATAATGTAATTCGTCACGATAGATCTGTTTTATAGTGACGCAATATTGACCGTCACTGAACATCTATACTTACAATGACAAACCATTGTGTCACTATTTACTATTAAAGGTGACAAAATGTTTTGTCATAAAAAAATTAGAAATATGTGACAGATTTTATTATCATCACAAAAGATATATGTTCGATGATGATCTAAGGAGTACATACGGTGATGAGATTCATTGTCATTAGATGAGTTTATATGGTGATGAGCCAGTCATCACAATTGATTTAGTTTAAGTGACAATATTGTAATCATTATATGACGGTACAAGTTATAATATTAACTCCCACAAAAAGTGTCATTTAAAAAATAATAATAATAATAATTTATTTTTTTTACATTTATAATTTATTATAATATTCCATAACTAGTCGTCAAATTTACAAATATTCTAAGATGCAAATTTACAAATCTCAAGATGTTCTAAGCAATAGAAGGCAAAAATATTTATAATATATATATATATATATATATATATATATATATATATATATATATATATATATATATATATATATATATATTCTTAACAGAAATGTACAATGTCATAAATAAATTTATTCCCTAAACTAAAAGGCCAAAAAAATAATAATAATACATTCTTCGTTCAAATGTGGTTGAGAACATAGTCGAGAACTCAAATGACACCCAAATTAACCTTCCGTTCCATCATTCTGCATGAACTTGAAATAATTACAACAAACCACTTTAAGAATTTAAATATTTTAGAGCCAAATATAATCACTATATAAAATTAATAATTGCTACACAACAACAGTCCACACTTTATATTTGACTTTATATTCTGGAGAAAGAAAATAACTTCGAAGCCCTTTAAAGAGCTGAACCAATTACTTTTATGTAAATTAGTTTATGCGCTCGCTACACTCTGCATAACTCATGGAGTAATCTCAACAAGGTAATAAATCACAACCACATCCTAAACTTATCTACATCAATATAAATTTTTAAAAAAAATCTAATTTGTACGAATCGGAGACTAAAAACAAAGCAAATACTTTAAAGGCCAGTTAAACAAAGAGAAAAAAAAAACACAACCATATATATGTAGTTTCGCCATTTGACACAATTGTTTTTTTTTTTTTTTTGTCAAGTCGAGAAACTTATCAAGAAAGTACATACCCACTAGAGCACACAAACGGACTTGTGTGTGAGGAGATAACAACAAACGATCATCAGCGAGTTGTTCCTCATTATTGGTGTGCGTGTCTATCTTTTGATCTTCCTAATACTTCTCTTGAAATGGTAAAGAGAACCGAAACCACTAAACGACCTACCCACAGACAATGGTGGATGACGCAGAGATACACAAAATAAAGTTGGGTAAGTAATTGTCAAATGTAAGATGAAAATTTTGGGTTATTTGTAATATTTAGAAAAGTTGAAGGATTTGATGATATCGACGGCACTTTCCATTAACTTCACTGATGGCAGTTTGTAATGTTCAAAGTTGGCTGGATTTTTTATTTTATTTTATTTTTATTATTTTAATTTAGCCAAACATCAGTAGTTTTTGTAATCATCCCCAAGCAAAAAATATTTCAGAATTACAATCCCCTTTAAAAGTATTATTACCAATTCATCATTAACGATTTTCGAATTCTCAGTAGAAACAAAACATGGCGGCATTCAAATCTCTCTCTTTTCCATTGGCCACTCACAATTTGGGTTGCTATGTATTCATTCCAAGACGCAGCCTCCTCCGCAGCGGCGCCGGGTGATTTTCAGCGAATCAAGAACCTGACAGACCCATCGGTGGTGAAGATCGCGAAATTCGCGGTGGCAGCGCATAACAAGCAGCCTAAAACAACAAAAATGGAGCTTGCCAGGATCATTGGAGGAAGGGTACGAGTAGCCGACGGCTTGACTTATCGTCTGACGATCTCCACCATGGGAAAAGGCAGCATTACGAAGAAGATAGAGATTTATTCTGCTTCTGTTTTTCAGAAGTTGGGGGGCAAAGTTTTGAAACTCATTTCATTCCAAAAAAAATTTAAGAACCGAAACATCTTTTTTTTTTCTTTCTTTATTGACACACCAGAAACAACTTATTGGAATGGCTAATGACCGATGAGTTTCAGTTTTTCTACAATAATAAATCTTTATAATCTTGTTAAAAAAAAACCTTGAGACTCGTAACTGCTCATCAAACTCCACATATCGAGGATGCAATTTGAATATAGAAATAAATATAATTTAATAAATACGAAGGAAAGAAAAAAAAAAGCAACATACCTGCTGCTGCTGAAGGGAGACCAAGTGACTAGTATCCTTGTACTGAGAACTCAAAACATCATCATAACTTAAATTCGTCCCAGGTGGAGGTGCAGCAAACCAGGTTGATTCATCTGGAAATTTCCAAGTACCGTCGTCGTGATTCCAAAGGCACCACCGCCGCCATAACCCACAGCAGCGGACTGAGGCAAGTTACTTGCAGAGACATTTTTATACTGAGGGAGTAGAGCTGCTATTGGCCACCCATGAAGCTTCGCTACCACTAAAGCGGACTGGAAACAACTTACGCAAGTTTGAAACACCATAGGGAAACTAATTTACGTGGGTCATCTAGGGTAAATAAGGTACACAAGCGTAAATGAGATATAAAACAAGCCTGTTCACAGTTAGCCCAACGAAATATAAAAATAATATAATAAAAAGAATCACTTAATAGTTTCCCAAAGCAATGTGGAGTCGTGGAAATCCAACTGACACCACATTCTGGGTGTAATTAACCTAATCACTTAATAGTCTCCCAAAGAAATTAACCTAATCATGTTCAAACAAGTAAATCATGGTCGAATGGTTCTGATTTATTATTCAAATGTGATGCAAATGATTGTAACAAAAATGAATGTGTTTCTCCTGGATCAAACAAAGTATAAGCATTCATACTAGAAATAGAGATATTACCACCTTGGCCGCAATCCAATGCCATTACTACCAGACCCCTTACGGTGCTCTCATCTTAGCCATCGCGTTGGTTGCCGGAAAAAAATAGGATGGGCCTTTTTGGAGTTAGAGCCCGTCGTCGTAGCTGCCTAGCGCCTGGGGCGGAGCATCGCCTCCACCCTGCCTACAACTGTGGGTCACCGCCGCACGCTACCGCCGATGGATCAAAGGGGTGTTGGCTGAATCAAAAATCGGGGAAGAAGAAATGGAGACGGGGCTATGAATTAGGGCTGGTTTCACGAACGCGGGGAGAAGAAAAAATGGGGGTTTCGCCAATTTAGGGCTGAAAGTCCCTTTTTTATACTCCAGCCCTTTGGGGAAATTATGAATTTACCACATGAATTTTTAGATTGGTTTAATTTGGCCCATAGTTTATCCAAATACCCCAAATTCAGCCCTCAACTTCATAAATACCCTAAATCCAGCCCTCAATTTTATAAGAACCTTAATCTAGTCCGGTTCTATATTATATGTTTTTATTTTATTTTTATATTATATATTTTCAATTTTCAATTAATTATATTATTTTATTTTCTTAAATTATAATTAAAGTTATTATTATAACTTTAATATCTAAGCCAATTATACTATTTTTCTTTATTTCATCCTCTATAAGACATTGAGTATATTATAAGTCCAACTGAATTATTTTTATTCTAGTCCATTAAGCCAATCATCATTCCAATTGTGTATAATTAAAATTACTTTCATAATTATTATTTTTGTTTAATAATATGTCATATATAATTTGTCTTTTAATTAAAAAAAAAAACTAATTTAGATACATGACTTATTTTATTTTTATATTAAGAGAATAAAATAAAAATATTGAATTAAGTAAAGTAAAAATGTTGAATTAGACCAAATATAATAAAAAAGTTAAATAACGCAAAATTTAATAAAAGAAGAATATTAAATTTGGTAGATATTAGGCTTTTATGATACATAGGAAAAATTTTGTAAACTAATTATTTAGATTTTATTTATTTTAACTAATTTTTTTTATTAATAATGTTTCTTTGAGATTTATTTATTATTTTTTATTTAAAAATACTGACATGGCATTTTTAGTTTAAATTCACAGTTAGTCAAATATCCCTACAATGAATTATTTTGTTAATGCTAATTTGGTGGAAATAGAATTATAATAATATTACTTTATTTAAAAATAAGAGACACCAATGGGTACAAAACAAGGTACATATAGTTTTTAATAGTTTTCTTTTTGTATTCAAGATATAGGAGTGAAATGTGGCTATAAGCCATAGTAACACGATATTGGTATCAGTATCATTCAACACTATTAACCACTAGAAAGGTTTAGATAACTAGAAATAGAAAACTCCTACCTGTTTAGTTAATTTATATTATATTATTTTAATTTTTAATATTTATTTCGTAATTATTTTAATTATTTTCGTTACACGTTTTAATAGTTTATTAAACTTATTTTATGAATTTTAATTTTTTATTTTTTTTAGGTTTTATCTTCATTTTTTAGGTTTATTAAATAGTTATTTAGACTTTAATTATATGTTTTATACACTATTTATATGATTATATAGTGTGTGTTTTTTTGGTTGTTTATATGAATTTAGAGTTTTTTTTTTCTAGTATTGATTTTATACATTTTGTTTACATACTTCAAATAATTCTAAAATTTTATAATATACAGATTCTTTTTATTTTTAAATAATCTTTTTAATTTCAAAATAATCTTGAATTTTAAAATATTTCGTAGATTTCGCTATAAATTAATATTTTAATAGTATTTCTTTAGCAATATAAAATAGTCTTAATATTTATAATATGTTTTCCATATTTTTCTTTAATTTTATTATTAAATATTTCTTAAAAATAATTTTAAGATTTTAAAACAAATTTTTGATTTTGTAATAATTTTTTTAACTTTTGTTATTAGTTTTTTCCACATCCGCGTTGACTTGGTCAAAATTGGTCCAAGTCAACATTTTCTCGGCGGAAATTGAAAGAATCCGGCGAATTTCTTTTTTCCGGCGAAATTTGGGTTAAATTGCTACTTTTTTGTAATATACTGAAACTGAAATTCCACCGTAGTTTGGGTATCACAAGTGAAATTTACCCTTAAATATATTAAATAATTATTTATGAATAAATTTTTTTTTTTGCATTCATTTAACTTTCTTTATAATTTTTAACGACTTACATTGTTATTCTATTCTATTTTTAAGTTTTTTAATTTTAATATTAACATTTTTAATAACCAAATAAAAAAATCATATTTTTTTTCTAGAAAACTTACAGTTATTTTAAATAAATATAAATTTTATTTATAAACTCTAAATATAAATTATAATATTTTATATTTTGATTTTATAAAATCATATGAATAAAATTAATCTTATAACAAATTTGATAAAAAAAACCCTTAAAATAAATCAGAATTTAATAAAATAAAATTAGAAATTCATAATAAAATATAAATAACCTTTAAAAACTTATAATTAAAGTATAAATAAGTCTTAAATAAATCTAAAAAAATAAATCAAAATAAAAAATAAAAAATAATACAAAATTAAAACTATAACCCCATCATACCAATTGTATTGAGCTCTAGCCTATATGTTGGTTAATCGTAACTTTTATTGACACGTGTCGAGGTCTTCTCAGTCTGCTTCTGACATGTCGGCTTCTAGAGCATCCCGAATATTCAATTTTTTTTTTATTTTTTATTTTCTCATTTTAAGTTTGAAATATATAAATAACTTTCTAGAATTAGTTTTTATATATTTAGATAATTTAATTTCTAATAATTAGCGATTTATATAATAACTTTCAATATTTTTTTATTCTTTTAAATAAGTATTTTAAATGTAGCTATAATTAAATTATAGTTTTGTTTAATTTCAAGATACTTGCAGATACTATAGAAAATTCATAAATTTAAAAATAAAATATATAAATTTATAATTTAATATATGATATTTAATTAATAAGTTTGAAGATTAAATAAGTATTTTTAATTTAGGAAAATACAAAACAATATAAAACAAAAAGAAAGAAATTATCGTGGGTAAAATCAGTGTTTTAAAATGYGTATGAGCAATGCRTTGCATTTTGATCTMAACATSGTGTAGCGTAAATAGCRTGTATATTACGTRWGCTATTTKAATATGTTATTTTAATATTTAAAATAATCACATATTTTTTGTGAGTTATTTATAAATATAATTGTTTTTTTTTCTAAAAATATAACTTAATATATAATCTCAACAAACAAAGTATAAGGTCCAACACGTATCAAACAAAAAATTACAATTCATAAAACAACAAATAAAATATAAATATATGAGAGTGTATGATAAAATTTTAAAAATTTTGTAAGAATATCTGGGAACATKTTCAAATTGATTAGCACCGTCGCAGATCAAATAATTATGTTTAATATGAAAACACTGGTCAATTACATAATATAAATTAAAAAATTATTTTCAAATAATTATATTATTATATTTAATATGAAAACACTAGTCAATTAACATAATATAAATTAAAAAATT